>APFE031691737.1:0-29984 GCA_000404065.3 Pinus taeda | reverse complement strand
CACTGGTCACAGGTCCATAAATGTGTCCTCCAGTGTGCGAAAGCAAGGGTAACAAGGACGGTGACCAACGGTGACAAATTACTGTGTAACAGGAGCAATTAAGATTTCACTATTTATCCTAACTCGGAAAAAAACATAGGGAATAATAACGATTGAAAACAGAGTACAATTAAGCATATTCTGAATTACTCTTTTTCTTTTATCATTCAGATGTGAAACATAGATGATATAATATAAAAGGAAAACTTTAAAACACAAGGTATAGAGGACTTATTGATCTGGTGCTTGATTCAAGAAATCTGTGAAAAGCCCCTTGCATTAATTCTTTGTCTAGCAAGCCATACAAAAGTTTGGTCCAACAGCACTTTATTCCAAAATAACCAATATTACAGCAATGTATATGAATCCACACTCAATACTCCAATTGAGGAAGTATCTATACAAAAAAATTTACAAAAAATATCTCATAACAGAGTGAGATATATTCTAGAGTGACTAAGAAGAAGTTACAGGAAAATAGAGACAACTAGTATCGAAGATAGGAGAAAGGTAAACTGATGTTTTGTTGTTCCTATTCTTGTTGAATGTGCTGGAGGCAGGCCCTATGACTTGGCTTGCTATTCTTCTTTAGTAACTCTGTGCTGGCTGCCCTGTTTTGACTGATACTCTTTACCTGTTCTAATACACTTTGACCTGTTTGATCTCTGTTCATCTTTGTTCATCCTATTACAGTAAATAGCCCAAACTTTACATTTTACTGAGGATAAATTTACAAAATTTCCAACATGTCTTCCCACCATCTTTTCTCTCGTAATCTATGTTTCTGAAGTTTCCTCAGGGTCTCATTAGTTTCTGTATATCTGAAAGAGGTAGGTTGGATTGGGAACAAGTGCTTTATCTCATGCTCAACATAGAATAAGTTCTCTAAGTTGTCATGGAGAACTCGGCCTGTGGGGAGTGCTTTTATTCCTAATGCACTTGTTGATGAACTAGCTTGATCACCAGCATACTTATTCAATTTTCCTACATAATCTCTATGCTTCATTAATCTGTCATTAATCACCAAAGGACTTGGTAGCCATTTATTCTGGAAAATAGTGAACTTTTCAATAGAAGAATTGATTTCCACCTGCATATCTTGACATCTTCTCTCTAAATTCTGCATCAAAGTTTTATTGGTTAGCACCCTTTTGATTTCCAAAATAATCTATGTCCTATCTGTGATGCCAAGTTCTTCTAGTTGTTCCTTATTCCTGTTATTCAAAAAATGTATAATCCGGTTGGCTTCATCTGGCATTTGTCCTAACAGAGCTTTTGTCTTTTGAATTTCTCCCTATGCTACTTTCACTAGATCAATCTGTTCAAAGATCACTTGGATGGACAACCAAACATCATTTACAGATTGAATGATGTTGGCCCAAAGAATTTTCTTGATCTCTGCCAGAGGCTTGTCAAAAGTGAGATCTTTTTCTAATGCCTTCACTTTATTTTCTAATGCTTTAATCTTCCTTGTTTTTTCTACAACATTTATCTTTGAGAGGTCATAATTTCTTTGCATCTTAGCTAATTGTTCTTTTACATGTTTTAATTCTGAAACTTATAGTTTCATGTCTTCCATGGATTTTATTAGCTCTTCTGTACTCAAATTGGTGCTGCTATCATGTCCTATTCCTGTTGTCGCTATACCTGTGACCACCTCTGTTGTGGCTGCTGGGATGTTTGGGGCTAAGACTATCCCAAGTGTAGAGGGGACTGCTGTTGAGACTATTGGTATTACTTCAGGAGGCTGAGGGGTCGATTCTCCCTGCTTGTCCTTCATTGCATTTTCTAACGCCTGCTTTGTTTCATTCAATGTTTCATTGAGTTTCAAGAGTAGATCCATCATCTCTTCTTCAGATTTCTGCTTTATAACCTCAGCAGTCTGTCGATGCCTTGAAGGAGGTAGCTTTAGCTGTTTCCTCAGGGAAACAATGTCTTCTTCTTTCTTTTTGATCAGTGCTTCTACACCTTTCACATCTTTGGGATCATGTCCCAATCCAATGATGATTTCTTCTAATGATTTTATTCTATTATCCTTGGCAAGAGAGGAGGATTTTTCCAAATGTAGTTGGGAAGTTGTATTATCTAAGGAATTTTGTAGCTTGTGGGCCATCATTGCTTTACCAGCCAATGTGAATAGACCATTTCTCCAGTTTGCTTGTGAAGTTCAATCTGACCCATAGGATGAATATCCTTTGCCAAGACCTCCAGGTTAGTTCTGATGTAATTTGTTGCTGACTGGGGTTGTTGTAACTTTGGCTTGAAGTAGCTCAATACCATCTTTCCTTCTTTAATGTCATAAGTTGACATTAGTCTTTATTGATTTGTGGGTGCCATTTTTAAATATTGATTGTAAATTTGAAGTCTCAATGGGTCGTTCCTGGCCTTTATTTCTGTGAATGTCTTCTTGATATCTAAGGCCTCTTTACTTTTTGGCCTAAGGGATGATACTTCAGCGTTATGTTGTCCTTCTAGCTCTTGCCTCTGTGAGCTAGTGGATGTTCCTCCCAATGGGAAAGCTTGTTGACTAACTGCTCTTTCTTCTCTTTGGCTGTCTGTAGTCTCTTCAACTATTTCCTCTTCTGACAGAGGGTTCAATCTTTGTCTTTTTGTCTCTGGCTATCCTGTAGGTTCACTGGTAGGGGTAGTAGTTTCCCTGTCCATCTTTTTGTTTCTTTTCTCATTTAGAGGAGTCTGCAAGACTGGATTATCTGCTACATTGGTTTGAGCTGGTGGAGTCGGCACTTGACCCTATTCTTTGGAGATTTCAAGTTGATCTGACATTGTGGGTTATTCTGTGGGCTCTATTTCCTTGCCTTTGGATGTTTCTGTTGCTGGTATGCCGACTTCCTATGGAGGCTATTGAGAGGTTCCAACAATGGATGCACTAATTCGTGATTTTTGAGATAGCTTGAATGGTACCTGCCCAAAAGAATCCAGGTCAAGGGTTTGCTCAAGATTTCTCATTGCATTCTCAAAATTGACCTATTCTATATCACTTTCTACTAAGGTCCCCTCTATCCATTCATCCAAATTTGCAAATTGCTCAATTTCTAGGATCCTATGGTGAATATATGGGGATAAACGGTTCTTCATCCTTCTGTCACATATAAAACTATTGGGGTCATAAAGCACCCATCTAAAACTCTTTCATAATCTAAGGTGATCTTATAAAAAATTCAGCTTCTTTTCACGCATCCCTATTGTTACAGACAAAAGGGCCTAGTTGATTCTTGATTCTTAATTGAGCTTTCTTTTCGGTCCGGCAAAAATGGACTAAATCTGGATTTATGATCTACCTGAAATACTCCAATGCAAACAATCTCATGGGAACATACTTGGGTAACTTAAAAGGGAAAAGTTCACACCCATACATCCCAATTTCTGTGTGGTTTTTGTATAGGTACTAGTCACCTATCCTGTACTGCTTATAGAGCTGGAGAATTTTCTTCATATCCCCATTGATCCTAGGAGGGGAAACTCCTGTTAACAGAGTGGGTGCTGGATGTACAAATTGGTCAATGAACTCACTGTAGGTATAAGGAGACTCAATGGTATTATGAAAGATTGGACTCCAAAAGATAACAGACATTGGATTTACTTTGGTGTCAAGTTTCTTGATAAGGAAAGAGAAGTTGTCTGACTCATGATACAACATGAGATGATATATGAAAGTAGTGTATTTGAAGACTTCTTCATTTTCCAAATTCAGGAATTGGTCATGGATCTTATTGGCTATATAGGAAGCATAGTCATATCTAACAGCAGGGGGCTGTCCTAGAGTAAAGATGGATAATAAGACTAGGATGATATCATCAACATATTCACTAGAGTTAAATCCCATAATCAGGGATATCATATCAACAATGAGTCTTCCAGTTTCAGTAAAGCAAGTTTACAAATAAGGAGGTGGACCTTTTGGCCGGTGCTTTGGTAACATGAATATTTGACCAATACGGCTTACTTCTGATTGGGACAACTGAAATTCTTTTTCAAGTAAATATCCCATGGAAATAGGGGTGAGGGGCTGGGTGGAGTGGAATTGCAACATCTCATTTATGGATTGAGCAGTTATGGGAAACAGGACTATTTTGCTTAGGGACTTAACAGCTCTTTGGTTAGGATCATAATTGGCATAGCATTGATGAATTATATCTAGAAAAACATGGACTGAGGGGAGGAAATACATGAGAAGGTTAGATTCCCACAGTCCAAAGATATCAGACCCATTCAAATAACTATCTCTAGCTTGGCAGAAGACATGGAGATGGTTTTTATCACCAGATAAGTCTTTTATCTGAAAATCTTTATCGGCCAGAGGCAGATAATCCAAGTCTTTGTGAGGGACATTCATGGGTGTGACATTCAGGGCTATAGGGGTTTCCATTTTTGGTTCTTGTGGATTCAAAATGGAATTGGGGGTTTCCTATGGGAAATAGGCAAGGCAGCGGGTTTGGAAAACTTTATATGGCAAACACAAACTGGACTAGAACTAAATTGGGCTCTTTCTTGCAGAATTTTCAGTAGAAAACTGAAATTACGAGGTTTCAATGAACGATTGGATAAATACCTATACGGGGAAGTAAACAGTACAATGGCGGGTTGGATAACCAGTCCTGGGCTGAGTTAGTAGCTGACTGGGACGTCACTTTGCATGGGAACACAGTTACAGCGTATAGCCGTGAAAATGACATTTGTTTGTTTTATTTAACAAAATCAAGGTTGGCGAGGTTTTTTGTTTATCGGGCATATGACGTAAGTGGGAAAAGACATTTTGTCCTTTGTGTAGGGCAGTAAGCTGTACGAGATTGCACCACTTTTGGAGTTAGGCAATATTCGGTCAGGAGCCAGCGAACACATCGATTTCCTGACGCGTGGCAAGAGTACGAGAGGAAAACGGCCTAGTCATTACGAGTTAAAGCGCGATCACTAGGGGGGTTGAGAAATTTATATCGGCCATTGGATGACGAGGGTAGGATCGGATGACTGTTGGGGATTTGAAGTGATGGGGATATAATGGAGGCAGGCCCGATAAATTTATGGATTAATTAATTATATCGAGGTTGACAGGATTGGACGGGGAGACTGTTAATTAACCATGAGCGTTAATTAATCCCTTGTTAAGGAGGGGCTTAACTGCAGTGGGCCCAACACAACAAAAAATGTTTAATTGTATCGGGGGTAATACGATTGGTTGGGGGATGGTTCTTAATTAACCTTGAGGGTTAGTTAAATCCAATTAATCATGTTTGACAAGTATCTATGGTTATATTTAACTGGGGTGGGATATATAAGATTTTGGGGTTTTATATAGTTAAATAATACGGGAGTGATTTAATTTTTCCAAAGGATTTATATAATATAAGTCATAAATTAATATGAACAATGTGATAAAAGCGCTAAGTAAAAACATTAGAGTATATATTTAAACTTAGGCTTAAAGTGGAAAAGGGGTTTTTATGTCATATTGCGCATTTTTCCTAGTCTTCGGAGAGTGAATGAATGTTTTATGGATGGTTTTAAGTACTTAGGCCATTTAAATTATTGGGCCGAGGGTCCGGTCCCTCTAGAAGTCAGAGAAATACTCTGAGCCCCTTTAATTTTCAAAGACCTTAATGCTTTAGGGGGAATTAGTGAAATCTTTAGGGAAAAATGTGAATGGAAATTAGTTATTTGACCTTGTCATGTTTGAACTGCATCAAGTGTAGTGTCTGCCTTGCACTTGTGATAAAAGTAAAAATTAACATATTTAGAGACATTATCCATCCCAAGTAATTCTGCAACACCATCTACCTACCCTACCTACTTTAACCTAACATTTTTTCTTCTTTATTTGGGTGCACTTAGACTGGCAAACCCTTATCAATCTTCTTTTTCTTTTACATGGCAAGCCTACCTAAGTCTGCACTTATTACATCCAAGAGCTCCTTTTTATTTAATCTACCTATCTACTTATCTGCCAAGTTTGCACTGTTTGGTCAGATATTTATTCTCTATCTCTAAAACATGAGATTCAAACATGAACTAGCCAAGCTTAAGCTGTTTGACTATTCATCAATTGTGCAATAAGTTAACAAGTTGCACACAATTGCTTATTACAGAAAATGAAAAAGTAGTGGCATTTATACTTGCCCACTTTCCTGGTCTATTTTTGTTTGGGGTTCATTTCTTTCATTTTTTCGACCATCTTTATTCTTTTTACCCTTTGATTTTTTTTTTAGGGTATACCCTCTTTACATTTTTTAAATTTTTTTATTTTTTTGACAATATGGAAAACATTTGCAACAAGAAAAGTATGAACATATTACAGAGCTCATCGAGTCAATCATGAAATATGACACCTATTGGTATAGGAGCATAACAACCACAACATAGTTGACCATTTAAAGTGGATCTTCAACTCACAATTGTGATATGACTGTGATGAGGAGTCTTTGTGCAATAATGGTGGGTGGGAATTGGCCATAGTCAAAGGAGGAAAATAAGGGCCTTGCACCACAAAATAGATTTTTAGGGTTCATCAGCCATCAATATGAACTTAAACCACAACACAAGCACATTAAAGGGATATTTGATCTCCAAGGGGAATATGGGTACGATTATGAGGTATTACATGCTAGGCATGGGTTTTAAATCATTAATCATGATTAAGGGAGGTCAATAAGACCCTTTGACCCTAGATGAGGCCTTTAAAGATGAATGTCCATAAACAATGCCATAATCCACATACCATGCCTTTTGTAATACATCATTGTTATTTAAGTGACAAATGAAAACATTACAACATTTTGTGCATCCAGAATGATCTTAAAACCTTAATTATAGTTGAAAAATAAATCTTGAAAGTTAAACATTATAAAAATTACTAAACAAAAAACTACTAACAAAAACCTTAAATTACAAGACAGGTCATTTAAAAAGAATATTCATATTTCACAAATGATTCAGATAAATATATCACTAAATATTTGACTAACTGCTTATAGAAATAACTATGTATAGTGTGCGAAATATCCAACATTTTGAGTGGATGCTTCACCCATCATCAAGGACAAAAAAAAAAAAAAATGTGTCCCTAATGATTAGTGGAGTGTCCACTCAAAATACCAAATACCTGTCATAGTATACACATTTCAAAAACAATTAGCTAGTAATATTAATGAAAATTACAAGAACCTACACTTTCAAAATTAGAAAAAAAATTTATAAAATAAAAATTATTAAAAAAACTGTAAAATAAAATAAATATGAAAACATTTACTATCATTACAAAAAGAAAAGAAAAATGTCTATTTTAATAATACTTCTAAGAAAATAATGTTTAACCATACAATGCAAAAAAAATAAAAATATCATTACGTTATGTCATGCAATTTAATCACACTAAATATGATAGTAGTATGGAATATTTGTATCATTGCTGGGAAGTATTGTTTGCACTGGATTACTATTCGGCCTTCAAATTTGTCCAATAAAATCACCCTTAACATCTTATTATGTCCTTGGGGGACATACAACATCAATTCAGAGGTATTATTTTGAGTGAACATCACTGAATTTTTTTTGGGCACTAAAGTTGACATTATCTATAGGTATTTTTTTGTTTTGTTTTGTTTTTTAATATTTTTCTAAATTCCAGTTGCATGTTTGAGTATTGGCATGAGGCTAGAATTTTTTTCCCAAGATGGGGTGGCGGAGAGGCACCATAGAATTTAATTGTCCTTATCATCATCCATTGTATTATCCCGTCATAAAATCATGTTAATGAATAATATTCTTCCTCAATCATCAGAGTATCCTTCATTATTGAACAATGAATGAAATATGTTTTGCTACTAAACATTGAAAATCAAGAATTTACGACCATATTCATTGCTCGAGGTATGTGTACATTGTGAGTGAAAAGTGGCATGACAACATATTGGCTAATAAGAGTTGTTTCATAATTGTTACTCTCTCATGACTTGTGTGGCAGTGTTTGGTGAGAAATCCATACATCATTAATATGTCAACTTTTCTCCACTCACAACTTATGACTCTTAGATTTGGCATGAAGATGGAAAGCAGTGTGCAAAAAATAGTGTTATGAAAGCAAATGGGTTCCCACACAAAAAAAAAAAAATACGAAATATGCAAGTTCCCAAGCACATCATGATTTAATGTTAAAAATAATTATAAAACTTATTATTAATAAATCTTATTTTTAATTTAGATTAAAATATTAAACTAGTAAATGAATATACTTTTAATTTAAGTAAAGTAAATAAATTAATATGCATGTTCTATGCATAACAACAACCATCTTTCATATATGTGTATTTCCTATATATGCAATGATAGATATGGAAGCATACTTATATTTAAGTCATGCATATGTGGAGATACAAAAGTAAATATATGAAAGTCGAGTTCAATATATGCACTTGTATATCTCTGTGCATCTAAAGAAGTTTCATAGATATGAAAGATGACTTTTTGATATGTGTAGCTTCTATATATGCATATATATATATATATATATATGGAAGTGTGCATATGCATAAGTTACACATGTGAAAATGAAATTTCATTTATGAAAGTTGACTTCTATATATGCCCTCACATATACACATGGAAGATGGCTTTTGTGTTTGCATGATTTCTATATATGCACATTGATATGCAAGCACATATATATAAGTCGACTTTCATATACGCACTTGAATTTCTGCTTTAGATTACTTGATGGCTCATAAAAGCATCTCTATACATTGAAGCTTCGATATATGTGTGCACACATGGATGTTATGCATATACAACTATGTGCATATACAATTTATGAGCTGCAAGATTTGAATTATTGGAAGGGGATCTGCGATGGAAAAGATTTGTAGCAATGGGGTATCTGAGGCACTGGTGATCTGCAACAATGGAAGGTGTGAGGTAAAGGAAAAGTTCTGTGATGGAGGATTTGTCGAGAGAGCGAGCGTCTGTGGTTCCCTCCTCGAGCATGATGCGAATCAAAACTTTGCCTACCTTCAAAGGACGAAGAAAGTTAGGGTTTCACAGATCTCTGTAGATGAGGAGATTGTTAATATTGGGATTGTATCTCTTGCCCAATACGTGGATGGATAGATCTAGAACCTTTGTATTGAGTCAAATAGATCAGGAATCCATGAGTTCTTCCTCTGATTTCTTACGGACAACAGATTTGATGTGGTTCCTATCTATGAAAGGGAGGCAGATATCTATCTTCTAATCGACTTATTGTCCTGGGATATATACACACCTGCATAAACGTGTCAATGCACACTCGGATCTACCTTTTGCGTTGTCTGGGTTTGGATATCTGCATCTATGATCGCACCGGCCGGGATATCTTATCAACTTATTGAGATTTTTCTCTCTATCAAAGAGGCTAGCTGTTTCATCCAGGCACCACTATAAATGAAGATAGTTAGTAAAACACAAAGTAGATCTATGCTAGATCTGTCCATTTTATATCCAAACATTTTCTCTCCCATGCAAGTTGAATCAAAATCAAATCTATGCCCACTTGGAACACTTTTTTGCAACTTAGCCCTCCTTCATTAGAAAACATAGCACAGTATGGCATATGCCCACAATTCAGACTCTGTTGTAGGGATCTGAGGTGACATATATCACTGATGCTAAACCTATATCATACGTCCCCCTGGATCAGGAATAATTGGTAGAACATAATACTGTAATATTTTTTATAAAAATCCTTGTTGGCAAATCATCATTAGTTTGGGTACAAACATTGGACAAGGTTTCCCAACTCAAGAAAAACATCATGATCAATCTAGGCTATTCACCACATCTACAAAACTTGACCTATGGTGACAGATCTCTATAGGATGATCAGAGTCTACAAGATTACAACATTCATCCCACAATCACCATCATCCTAAATCTGAGACTAAGAGGCAGAGCTACGGGATCAAGTAAGTCGAAGGCAGCAGGTGGGGTTACCAAATCTATTTTACCCAAGGGAGAAAAACCAAACAAGGAACATATCAAGGGTGGTCTCCCCTATAGAAACATTTGACATCCAACAACTACAACATGGCCAAAAGAAATTCTAAACACTCCCAAACCATACATAGTGGAACAAGTGAATTACGTCCCAGAACTGGTCATAGATATTTTAGAAACAATCAATCTTTGCACAACTTATGAATCCCAAGCCATCATCTACAGATTTAATAGTTTCGGGCCAAAACCAATGGATCTATTCCATTGGGTCTTTACAAATTGGACAACAAATTGTGAAATACATATTTTCTCTAAATGATTCTTCATCGTAAAGTTTGAATCATCATAGGATCGAGAAATTATACTTTAGAAAGGGCCATGGTTTTGGGGATCTACAGGTCTTTTCATTACCCCATGGTTCCCATAATTTGATGCAAACACCATGACTATATCAAAAATGTCGGTGTGGGTTAGGCTTCATAACCTCCCCCTACACTTTTGGCATGACCAAGTGCTAGAAGGAATGTTTTAGGATGATACATAAAGACAGATACACAAATAATGGAGGAACGAATCTATACATTGGCTCGAATATGTGTAGAAGTGGACCTCAGAAAAGGCCTACCAGATCGCAAACAATTGATACAGAACAAGAAGAACTGGATTGAACTTCTAGATTTTGAGAACACAACCTTCAGATGTCGAATATGCTGACAAACAGGACATCTACAAAACTCATGACCTGAAGCTAATAAAGAACCATGAAGGAAGAACAAACCAGTGAAGCAACCCAAAGGATGGAAATTTCTCCCAAATGAGATGGATGAGGAAGAGGACGAAGCAGAAAAAGTACCCACTCCTAATGTGGAAAATCATAAATCACAAGACAATGAAGGAAACAGGGAAATATCTCAAGAACCAACTGATTTACAGGTCACTACGACACAGCTAGCCAGGATATCAGAAGGTAAGGATTATAGTGGATACAAACAACATCACACATCTGACAATTCTGACTCAGACAAGGAAACTCCAAGAATAATAAGGAAATCAACTAGTTATCATCTCCCCATCACCATCTCAAGGAGAATGGAGAAAGTTTGAAAAAAAGAAATGGAAAAAAGTTTAATCTTTTCTCTTCATACGATTAGTTGATTATTTTGTATCAATTTATGATCATCGGTCCTTAACTAGATGATGGAATGATTTCAAGCATCTACAACATGTAATTTTGTTTTCATTAATAAAATTATGATTTCTCCTTGGGAAAAAATACTATGTGCATATGCAGAAGTTTAAGTATATATGTGCATATATGGAGGCTTCCATATATGTTCACATATACAAAAAATTCCATATATGTGCGCATATAGGGAAGCTTTCACATATGTGCACATATATGAAAGCTTCCGTATGTGTGTGCATATACGGAAGCTTCCAAATATTCACACAGTTGTATATGTGCGCATATATGGAGGCTTCCATATATGTGCACATAAGCAAAAACCTTTGTATATGTGCGCATAGAGAGAAGCTTTCATATATATGCACATATATGAAAGCTATAGTTGTATATGTTCACATATATAGCTATGCATATACACAAAGCTTCCATATATGTCTGCATATATATCTATGTGCACATACGAAAGATTCCTTATATGTGTGCATACATGAAAGCTGCACATATATAAATATTCTCATAGATGGAAGATTCCATATATACATTATGTGCATATACAAATATGCGCATAGACAGAAGCTCTCATATATTCACATATATTATGTGCACATATGCATACATATACAACTATGCACATAGAGAAAATCTTTTGTATATGTGCATAGTTTTATTTGTGTAGCTTCTATATAGTTTCACATATATGGAAGATTCAATATGCTTCTATATATGCACACATATATGGAATTTTTCTTATATACAAATGCTTCTGTATATGTGAATAGTTGTATATATGCACATATATGGAACCTTTCATATATGCAAACATATATTGAAGCTTTAGTATATGTGCATAATTGTATATGTGAAAATTTTGTATATATGCACATATATGTGTATGTATGGAAGCTTTTGTATATGTGCACATATACGAAATCTTCTATATACGCACATCTTCCATATATATGCACATATATGGAAGCTTCGATAAATGTGCACATGTATGGAAGGTGAGGCTTGGTTAGCCTTGATGCTCGCAAACCATAGTTAAATATGACCAACGCTCCTTCTTGGTCAGCCTTGACACTCACCTGGCACATACAAAATCTCACCTCCAATGTGGCCTGAAGCCTCCAGCCCGCACAAGTTCTTAAGACCCAACCTTAATAACATCTTTTGGAAAATAATGCTCATCCAATCTTCTCGGTACATGTTTTGATTTTAGCAAATAATTTTATTTATAGTATATGTATTTCTAAATGTAACGCATAGATGACATGTAGTAATTTTGATATTACCTTTAAAAATCTTCCTACAAGTAAAATAGCTAGACAATATATGGAAGCTTCCATATATATGCACATATAGGCATATCTTATGAATATGAACATATATATGGAGGTTGTGTGTATAGAACTATGCACATATATGGAAGCTTTCATATATGTGAAAATATATAGAAGCTTCAATATATGTGCGCATATATGAAAGTTTCCCTATATGTGCACATATATAACTATCCACATATACATAAGCTTTTGTATATGTCTGCATATAAGGAAGATTCTATATGTGTGTGCATATACATAATCATTTTGAAGCTTCCATATATGTGCACCTATATAGAAGCTGCAAAAATACAACTATGCGCATATACAGAAGCTTTTGCCTATGTGCATAGTTGTATATGTTTGCATATATGTGCATAATATATGCAAATATACCAAAGCATCTATCTATACGCATAGTTGTATATGCACATAACGTGTATATGGAATCTTTCATCTATGTGCGTAGTTATATATGTGTTGTTTTCGTATATGCACACATATATAGAAGCCTTTGTATATACACACATATATGAAAGTTTTCATATATGTGCATAGTTGTATATGCACACATATATGGAAGCTCTCTATATGCACATAGTTGTATATGCACACATACATATGCTCATATACAACTATACACATAGACAAAAGCTTCCATATATGTGGTGTATGCACACATATACAACTATGTGCATAGATGGAAGCTTTCATATATGTACACATATATGGAAGCTTTCATATATGTTTACATATATGGAAGCTTCCTTATATGTGTTGTTTAAGTTTCCATTTCTCCATGACAAGGCATACATAGGTATTGTGGCTATGGGGAGAGGGTTTCTGATCAACAGACTAAGCATCAATGGTTTGAGGACTATTAGAACTTCTTTCATTTGCAACATAATACTATTGGCCTTACATGCCTTTGTCTCACCTATCCCCTGCCAAGGTGATGGAAGGAGAGGGAGAGTAGACTTGATGTGAGAGTAAGTGTTCTTGTTGTTGCTCTATAGACCACTTGTTTGAATTGGTAGAAGAAGTAGAGGACATCATGTTGAGAGGAAAATCGATACCGATTTTTCCTGAGAGACGTCAAAGCATTGTTCTTATTCAACTACCATAGGTGTTGGATTTGGCCACTTGACATTCAAAATGAGTGTGAGCTAGCTCAAGGTCCTAGAGATGCCTTGTTAGCAAATTATGAATAGCCCTAAGGTTTTCACCGATTCTTCATCTCTCCCTACTTCCAAGATAGATACATTGTGTCATTAGGGGAGTTTTGAGGTCTAAAATGGGCCTCGTAAGGAAATTATAAAATAGTAATCAAAATAATAAAATAAGATTAGATTACATCATCAAATTTTAGAGGGAACAAAGAAAAACTATTTTTTCAACTCGTATTTTCAACTTATCTCCCTATGGGTTTACTCAAATTTTGAGCAGAAACACTCATTGGATGCAGAATTTGATTCCTCATCCAAGGAGTATCCATGTTGCATACTTTCGATGGACCCTGCTACAAAAAAAAAAAAAAAAACATGAAAAGCATGGTTGCAATCACGTTTTTCATGTATTTCTAATTTTTGTGTAGTAAGGTCCATTGAAAGTATGCAACATGGGTACGCTTTGGATGAGGAATTAAATTTTTCATCCAACAAGTACTCCTGCTCGAAATTTGAGTAAAACCATAGGAAGATAAGTTGAAAATGCAATTGGAAAGGTAGTTTTATTATTTTATTATTTTTTAATCTTTTTACATTTTACTCCAAAAATGGTGAATCATCCCCCATGGTTGACATCATCATCTTGAATCCTATTAGTTCTTATAAATTTTATTTTGGTGGTACATTTTTCTTAGGAGGCCCATTCTAGACCTCAAAATTCCCCTAATGCTAATATGCTCAGGGATGTCAGGGAAAAAGAGGACCATTCGGTCATCGCGCCATGGACAGCTGGGAGGGCGTCATTTCCCCCTACCACCATATTGAACATGGCCCTGTTCCCTCACCATGGAAGCATGTTGGAATAAATATATGCTTATACAAAGGCTTCAATCTGAATATCCTTCTATCTGCCATTTTAATACTTATTCTTATCCATTTTTTGGGGAAACTATTTCCTTTCTACACTAATAGTGTCATGCAAGATAATAAGAATACACAAGTACTACTAAGCATGGGGTTTCTCAATAGTTGATGAAACTCCTTGTAGGAAATAGAACTCCTTTCACATATTAAGTTAGAGAAACCATGATCAATTTTTTCTTTTTCTTTTTTCAATGACACAATTATACTATCTTTCCATATATGCAGAAGTTGCGCATATATGGAAGAAGATTTCCATATATATGTGCATATACAGAAATTGGACATATATCGAAGTCATCTTCCGTATATGCATCTTCCGTATATATATGTACATACACATAAGTTGCATACAAAAACCATCACTTCCATATATATGTGCATATACAGAAGTTGTGCATATACAAAAGATGGGTCTTGTATATATGCAGGTTTTGTATATGCATGTATATATGGAAACATGGATATACAAAAGATGTATTCCATATATGCATAACTTCTATATATGTACAAATTTTGTATATGCACATAGATATGGAAGTGTGCATATATAGAAATCACACATAAGAAAAAATGCAAATGTATTTATAAAAGTCGACTTCTATATATGTACTTGCATATCTATATGCATATAGAGAGGTCCACACATGGAATATGGTTTCTATATAGATATTGAAGTCATATTTCATATATTTATGCTTCTATATATATGTGCTTATACATCATGTATATATAGAAGATGGCTTTTGTGTATGTGTAGATTTTGTATGCACATATATATAGAAACGTGCATATATAGAAGATAACTTTCGTACATGTGCAACTTTTGTATATGCAAATATATATGAAACTCATCTTTCTGTACATAAATAATCTATGTGTATACAAAAGACGAGTTCTATATATATATGTGTGCATATACAGAAGTTGTACATATACGAAAGTAATCTTTCATATATGCATGATTCCATATATATACATATATATAAGCTACATATAGAAGCCATCACTTCCACATATATGTGCATTTACAAAATATGGTTTTTGTATATGCACATCTTATGTATATGTGTGCATATATGGAAGCATGCATATATGGAAGATGGCTTCTGTATATGCATAACTTCTATATATGCACAACTTTTGTATATGCACATAGATATGGAAGCATGCATATACATAAATAGCACATATGCAAAAATGAAAGTGTATTTATGAAAGTCAACTTCTATATATGTACTTGCATATTTATATGCATATAGAGAGGTCCACACATGGAATATCATTTTTTATATAGATATTGATGCCATATTTCGTATCAACATGCTTCCATATATATGTGCATATACAGAATATGGCTTATGTATATGAGCAACTTCTATATATGCACATATATATGAAACCCATAATTCGTATATACAGAAGTTGTACATATACGGAAGATGAGTTCCATATACATGTCCATATACCGAAGTTGTGCATATATGTACATATATCTTCTATATAAGCACGTTTTCATATATATATATATATATATATATATATATCTGATGCATACAAAAGTCATTGCTTACATATATATGTGTATATACAAAAGTTGTACATATACAGAAGATAGATTCTATATGCGCAACTTCTATATATGCACATATATATGGAAGCGTGAATATAAAAAATATGACTTTCGTATATGTGTAACTTCTATATATGCACAACTTCTCTATATCCACATAGATATGGAAGCGTACAGATACGGAAATCACACGTATGTAAGTGTATTTAGGAAAGTCGATTTTTATATATGTACGTGCATATCTATTTGCATATACATAGGTTCACACATGGAATATGAATTCTATATAGATATTGAAATCATCTTTCATATATGCATGCTACCATATATATTTTTATACAAAATATGTCTTTTGTATATGTGTAAATTCTGTATGCAGATATATATGGAAGCATGCATAATATACAAAATATCGCATTCATATATGTGAAACTTTTGTATATGCACATATAAATGGAATTCATCTTCCGTATATACGTAGAAGCTGTGCATATATGGAAGATGAGTTCCATATATATGTGCATGTACAAAAGTTATACATATACAAAAGCCATTTTCTGTATATGCACACTTTCATATATATGTAGATATACAGAAGTTGCATACAGAAGCCATCGCTTCCATATATAAGTGCATATATACAAGATGAATTTGTGTATGCGTGACTTATGTATATGCACACACACACACACACACACACACACACACACACACACACACATATATATATATACGAAAGATGACTTCCATATATGTGTAACTTCTATATATGAACAACTTTTGTATATGCATATATATATATATATAGAAGCATACATATACGTAAATCGCACATACGCAAAAATACAATTGCATTTATGAAAATCGACTTCTATATATACTTGCATATCTTTATGCATATAGAGAGGTACACACATAGAATATGGTTTCTATATAGATATGGAAGTCATATTTTGTATATGCACGGTTCCATATGTATGTGCATATATAGAACTTGCACGTATATAGAAATCATCTTCCATATATGTGTATATTCTATATGCCCATATATATGGAAGTGTGCATATACAAAAAATGGCTTCTATATATGTGAAACTTTTGTATATGCACATATATATAGGACTCATATTTCATATATGCGCAACCTTTGTATATGCACATATATACAGAAACCATCTTCTGTATATGCATGTTTCCATATATATGTGAATATACAAAAGGAGAGCGACAAAGTGAGAAAGAATGGGTAGCATGTTTATTGTTCTGTCAACCCTGGAGAATGGAGGGGAACATGGATCCTTCGTGGCCCTCGTTCCTCCTCCCCAATATTCCTTGATGCCGAAGTACCCAATCGAATCCCTCACAGATACATCAACACATCTAAAGCTCTGACAAGGCCTTCTCAAGATGCTAGGCAAGCAAGGATCCGTAAGCAACTTCTCCACCACAGGTGTCGCCAAGTGGTTAAAGGGTATCGAGGATGCAACAATCAAAGGGACCACGAAGGCGACAATGAGGGTTTTACCAGGTATTATTGAAACGAATGTCTAGCCACTCGATCTCAGTATTAGTTTTGCCAGCCGTCATGAAATCGGATTTGAGGTTAGATCGAATGCCCTTCATTCACGCTCACCATAAGTCCAAACTCGACATAATTGCCTTAGCACGGCTATTGCATGGTATCAGGCCAACCCTCCTCAATAGGGGAAGGTGTAATACCAACAAATCTGACAATGATCTAATCAGATAGGCCCATAGTGAACGGTATGACCCATACCAAATCCAGATCTGGGAGCACACCCAGGAATACAACACTACTCCGAATGTCTAGATCTTAGTAGAGGCAACACTGCAGAAGGAAAAGCTGGGTGCTGACAGGGCAGGATCTAGCAGCCCACATGGCAACATTTCAGAGGTAAGGGTTAACTCATTTTTTATATACCCTTTCCTCACACCTAATTATGGTCAAGCCGCCTTTGCATGGCCAATGCATAGGCTTGAATTGAGCTTTTCAGCCATGGAAGACAACCAGAGGATCAGACCTTCAAAAGAACCAACAGATCAGGAACTTAAAAGAATAAGCAGCCTTCAAAATGTCCAGATCTGGGGGCACACCCTAGGCCGTGTTTCTTGGGCCATCATTACAGAGGAACGATAGTTAACAAAACATATGGGCGATGATCCAAGATTAGAGATCTGGACATTTCAAGCAACTGATCAGGGGCAAACTAAGGTAGACACAAACCCCAGAGAGGCGGATCTCACCCATCTCTTCCTTAAAGCTTCAGAAGGCAGGCATCAATATATAAGATTATGGAAGGGCAGCAGCATTTAAACTCTATAGAACAAAATACACAATCTACTTGGAATACCAGGAAAAAGGGAAAAACCTGATCTACAAGGGCCGCAGCTTGCAGGACAACTGCACCCTTCAGGATTACAACATAACTAAGGACTCGACCATCATCATCAGCCTCCCTCTATGAGGTGGATGTTCTGGAACTAGTTCAAAAAACCCCAAGAACTCGCGCTCCTTCAAAGATGATGTCAAAGGCAAAGGAAAAGCGCAATCCAATCCTGCAACAACCCTTGTACTTCCCGGGCCCTACATAGTTGAACAAACAACCGTGAATCATGTTCTCACCATTGAAATGCCTGAGGTAAGTGCTATGTACTCAAATCTATACTCCCACTCAGTCATCTGTAGATTCAATGGGTATTGGCCCAGATCTAGCGAGCTGCACCACTGGATACACACTAACTGGACACCAGACTGTGAAATCTACTCATGTCCCAAAGGATTCTTTATAGTAAGATTTAGCATATAATAGGAAAAGGAATTAGTCCTTAACACGGGGCCATGGTTCTGGGGCATCCCAGGGCTCTTCATCACACCATGGTTTCCATACTTCAACGCCAATACAATGGTGTTCTGAAAGATGCCAATCTGGGTCAGGTTGCACAACCTCCCATTACACTTCTGGCACCACAAGGTTTTAATTGCTATAGGGAATACCTTGGAGAAATTCCTAAAGATTAATGAAGGCAGACTCACAAAAGGCATATTTACATTCACCAGGATATGTGTCAAAGTAGATAAGAGAACCCATGGATCAGAAGGATCCAAATCAGACTAAGGAATCTCCCATAACTATAACAAAAAATCAGCTCGCATTGTAACTACTACCCCAAATTCTAGGGGATGGCATAAGGTGGAGAAAAAGAAAGGGAGAAAAGAATAGTTTTTTAATATTCTTCATTTTTTTATTCTTTTTGGTTACTGTGAAAACGAGATCAGTATCTGTGCATATGCTTTGAGCATCTACAAAATGTAATTCTGTCTTATGAATAAAATATGACTTTTTCCACGCGAAAAATAAATGTGCATATACAAAAGTTGCGTATATACATAAGCCATCACTTCCATATATAGGTGCATATACAAAATATGTCTTATGTATATGCTCAAATTATGTATATGCATGTATATATGGAAGTGTGCATATATGGAAGATGGATTTTGTATATGTGTAACTTTTGTATATACACATATTATATATATGCACATAGATATGGAAGTGTACGTATACAAAATAAGGTTTACGTATATGGAAAACTTTTGTATATACACGTAGATATGGAAGTGTGTCCTAGTAAGTGTGTGAAGGTGATTATGAGGGAGGATGATAAGGAAACCAAATTATACACACAAAAGACAAAGTGAAAAATAAAATGCTTAATTTTCCTTTAAAATCTTAATGTGTGAAACGATAAGAAAGAAAGAGTTTTGATAAATAGGATTTCATGTGTAAACAAATTCTAATGACCTAAGGTCCTTCCACTAAATCAATAACTGGGCCTTATGAAGGCTTTTACAAGGGTATTGGGATCGTGTTCTGAAAAAATCGGCGACGTTTCTAGAAACCAAAAAAGCAAGCAAGGTATGGAAAAGGGTTTTAACAAGCAGTACTAGGGCCACATCTCAATAAAACTGGTGACACTTCCAACAACCACTCGAAATCACCTCTAGGAGAAAGTGCTCCCATATCTACAACCTATAGGGAAAGATGCCCTATACTTTTACCACTAAGCTACCTACGCCCAGTGGGAATGAGTGAATCTCAACTTCTTGTTAGCAACTTTGGACCTATATCCTCTACCAAGCATCGAAAGATACAAGGGGACCTGCGATAATCCACTGTCTAGGCCCTACCTGCTTCATGGGTTTCTTCTCATTATCGAATTTTTACACTGGTTTTTGTAGATTTAGAATAATTTATAGGGTCTCATCAACATGTGATTCACTTATGTCAAAACTAAACTCCTTTCCAATAGTAATACATCCCCCCAAACTCGGTTGCTTGAACTTCCACCACCTCAACTTCTGGATCACTAGACCTATTAGATCAAGGGCCTCAAAGCTTGTGATATCCTAGGTATTCATTAACTTTGTCACAAGTCAAGCTCTCCTTAAACACATCCTCCCAAATCTCACTTCTTGATCCAACCCCCCTTCCCTGGACCTTGCCATGAAATTATCCGACCAAGTTTAAATAGTGACCTCAGTGTCCACTTAATCTAAGCCATAGTTCACTAATTCTCCATCCCATGTGAATCTATCTAGATTTTTTATAAGATCTATCTTATCACTAGAAAGCCTACAACTTAAGGTCTTCCCATAATCACCCATAACACCTCTCCATATCTTCTATTGAAACATAATTGTACCTCATTTATCATTCTTATATCATTGTAAGTTATATATTTATATATTACTAAGATAATCTTGATATCAACAAATTTATTTTTAATTAATTATTTATTTATTTATTCATGATACATGGTTTGGAATTGGTAATTAAGAAACCTTATTTATTCGCTCTCCTTGCCATGTCAACTAGTCTACTACCATGGAATCGATAGTTGGGGAATTGAGAGGAATCCAGGTAAACCCAGATATCCTAAGGGAGCACGTATAAGAAGACATGAATGATTTAGTCTCTTATATGAATGATATTTAGTATAGCCAGACAAAGATCCTAGAAAAATTGGCCAATGTGCATAGAAGCCAATCACGAACAAATGGTCGCCTGCATGAACTTAAGGCTAGAATGGAGCAAATTAATTTTCATATGCACAAAGGTTTTAAGATTTGTTTTTCAACTATAATTAAGGTTTTAAGATCATTATTGATAAACAAAATGTTGTAATGTTTTCATTTGTCACTTAGAGAACAATGAAGTATTACAAAAGACATGCTATGCGGATTATGGCATTGTTTATGAACATTCATCTCTAAAGGCCTCATCTAGGCTCAAAGGGTCTTATTGACCTCCCTTAATCATGATTAATGATTTAAAACCCATGCCTAGCATGTAACACCTCACAATGGTACCCATATTCCCCTTGGAGATAAAATATCCCTTTAATGTGCTTGTGTTGTGATTTAAGTTCATATTGATGGCTGATGAACCCTAAAAATCTATTTTATGATGCAAGGCCCTTATTTTCCTCCCTTGACTATGGCCAATGCCCACCCACCATTATTGCACAAATACTCCTCATCACAGTCATATCGCAATTATGAGTTGAAGATCCACTTTAAATGGTCAACTATGTTGTGGTTCAAGGCCATGACCATGGCTCATTGACTTAAGAACCTTAATTTAGGGCTTGATTCCATCAATTTCTCCACACCCATGGTTTTAGACCTATCCCTAATGAACAAAACCTCATATTAGTGTCCATATTCCACTCCAAAGGTAATGATCTCCTATTCAAGGCATGTTATATAGTTTGTGGCCTTATTCAAGATCCTTGGTCCATATAACTTTCACCTAGGACATAAAAGCCTTAATCTCCTCCTACACCCATTATCAAGGCCTTGAGACCCATCCTATATCCAATGCATTAGTAGAGAAATAAGTTGCGAAGTAAATTCATTTAAAGTAATCATCGAATGACATGAACATAGGATTAAATCAAGGGATTAATGATTGTGATTCCAATGCAGTGTTAAAAGTGGCATACTCTAGCCTTCCCCAAGTAATTCCACTCTTCTATTGGAAGGTTTCATGTGGAGGGTCCATAATAGCAAAGAGCCATCTACTTTACTATTGAGGAATGGCCAATAGTCTCCACCATGGACATAAACATTGAGAAGGAAGAGTGGCCTATGACCCGTGTCAACACCATAGTGGCCAATGGATAGGTTCCATCAAGGCACTATGATGGATTGTTCAATAACAATTACATTTCTCATAGAAAAAATATTATGAAGTTGAGATGATCATGACAGTGGTGATGCATGCATAATGGATTGTTGATGTTGTTGAATTTTGTTATGGGTAATAAATAGAAGAAAGCATATATTATTAAGGGGTTCAATAGAGATTTTGTAGACCCTAGTACAAGGAAGAGAACAATTAAAAAAATAGACATTTAGGAAAATTAATAGAATATTGTGGTTCTAAATAAGGCAATATTTTTTTAAGGTTATTGTAATAGAGTAGAAGATGAATCACACATTATAATTTGATTATTTTCACATTGTATAAAATCTCTCATAAAGCTCCTAAAATTCAATAAAGAGACAAGAAAACCATTTCAAATATATGTTTTGTCACCTTATTTTTTTTTAAATAATTCTATGTCGAGAGCATCTTATATCTAATTAATACTTTATATACTAAGTTTTTCCTTCAAATTATTATTAAAAATTATTAATTCAAAACAACATATTTAACATACAAAATATATAAAGTAAACCAAATAATATAAATTCCCTAATTTAAATAATTAAAAAAATAGTAATTAAATTTGAAATATTAATGTATCAACTTAAAAGTCTATTAATACTGGATACTTTAAGAATAAAAATTTTTTTAAAATTATATATTTTTTTTCCGAGGAAAAAAGCAAAATTTTTTTTAAGATACTATAAAAAGTTTACATACAAATAGTTCATAAACCATACTGCTGGCTCATATGATCTGTATCTGCTCAACAATCATGGAGCTTTTCTGCTGTTTAGAGAACCTGTAATAATCTTCCTCCTGGTTGGAGGAATAGTCAAAACTCATAACATCACTAGGAAACCTGGGGTCTCCTTCGACGAAGGAAAAACAACCCCTTACAACAAAAATGATAAGTCTGAAACCATGTTGATAGTTACAAAAAATATATAAAAAGTCTGTTTGTTGAAAGCTGTATACTGGAGAAAAAGACTATAATGGATATTATATACACAAACATAAATATATAGTCGAGAAAAGTGCAGTCAAAAAAGGTGTAAAAACTGTGATCAAAAAGGTTGACTATATGGAGGCTGATCTGATATGAAAGACTGCCCCTGTCTGATCTCTTCTACTGTCCAGCTGCCCAGATCCTGTTGTAGACCAGCCTTAGATAGCTGATCTGCTTCCTCATTCCTGTCCCTGTAGATATGGCATATCGAAAACCTATTAAACAATGTCTTCAAAAAATAAATTTCTTCAACAAGTGCCTTCAAAATCTGATTTTGACAAGATGCAGTTCCATTGACCCAGTTTATAACATTTAGTGAATCCCCAAAAGTCTGAATAGAGTTGATGTTTCTGTGATGGAGCCAGCATAGAAGGTATCGTAAGGCCAATAATTCAGCATAGTTATTTGTGCATGTACCCAATCCAATAGAAGCTTTCAAAGAGTGATTCGGATTAATGTGAATACACATGCCTGCTCCAGCCCTATTATTTTGGGAGGCCCCATCAAAGAACCCGCAAGGAAAGCCCTCCTGTATAATGAAAGTTTTTTGTTTTGATTTGGGATTTTTGTCCTCAGGGGGAGGCAAGGCAGTGTATATGGCTGTGATATTAGTGGCAATAATGGAAGAAGGAGTGTCCTTGTCTTAGAACAGACTCTTGTTTCTAGCAAGCCATACACCCCAGCAGAAAATAAGGGGCAAGTTCCTCAAGTTCCCCTCCGGATAGGATTGCCACCATTTCCTCCAAGCAGCATCCAAAAGGTCATGCCCCCACTGAGATTTTATCTTAAGTGAAACCGTGACCTCCTCCCATATCTTTCTTGAGAAAGCACAGGTTGTGAAGAGATGACTGATTGTTTCCTCATCAGTTTTTCATAGAGGGCATCGCCCTGGCCCAGCTAAAAACCTTGCCTGTAATGTTTCCCATGTTGGGACCTTCCTTTTTAAAATGCACCAGAAAAAGAGCCTAGCCTTGACTGGACATTTGAGTTTCCATATATCTTTGGCCCACCATTCTGGTATTCCCCATCCTTTCTTTCCCATAAGAAAAGAGTATCCATCTTTTGGGGAATACTCCCCAGATTTGCTTTGTGCCCACATCAAGCAATCAGGTTCATCTTTTATCCCGACATTGGATCGTTGTAGTTCTTTGATGAACCCTTCCCATTCGTTCTTCCATCTAACATTTAACCCTAATTCTTCATCATCCTTCCAAGCCTGACCCCATATAGTAGACTGTCCAGCTCTTTCCACCTGATTTAATGTTGTAATACCTTTAGTATCAAGGTGTCTAAGAAGCCCTAGGGATAAAGCAAAAGCTTCATTACATCCAACCCGGGGGTCTCTGCCAATCCTAATCTGGCTTCCATCTCCCACTTTCCAAGCTAAACCTTGCTCGATCACTGAAAAGGCTTCCACCGTGGCCTTCCAGATAACTGAAGAATTATTTTCCTTCTTATTTTGACTCCGAATCCATTCTTCTAGAGGAGTTGGGTCTATGTAATTCCTTTTCACCACCCTTGTCCACAGGTTTTCCATTGATATTAGCCTCCATCCTGATTTTGCTGCTGAAGAAATGGTGAACTCAGAGGGTCTTTTAATTCCCCACCCTCCCCATTCTTTTGGTCTGGCCACTTTGTCCCAAGCCACCCAGGGTAAACCCGAGGATTCCTTTGATCCTGCCCATAGGAATCTGCAACAGATTCTATGGATTTTCTCCATCACTCCTTTAGGAATCCAAGTCAGGGCGGCCCAGTATACTGGAATGGCTGACAAGATTGATTTAATAAGGGTCAATCTGTCAGCTCTGTATAGCCATCTAAAGCTCCAGTGTGATATTCTGGATTCTATCTTTGCAATGAGCCAGTTCCAATCCTCTTTCTTATAAACAGCAGGTTTTAACCAAAAGCCCAGATATTTGAAGGGAGCTTCCAGAGGTTGAATAGGGAAAGGAAATAGATTAACCATTCTATTTCTTTCTCTTCTTTCAAAATCTGCAATACAAGCTTGGGATTTCCCGAAGTTTATCTGCATTCCAGTGGCTTTTAGAAAAAGATCAAAAATGCATTTTAACTCCTTTAATTCACTGCAATTACCATTGGTGAAAATCAAGATATCATCAACGAAAAGAAGGTGAGTGATGTATAGATTGATTGCTACCTCGATACCTTTTACCTTCTCCTCCCTTCTGGCTTTGTGAATCAGTCTACTTAGCCCTTCTGCCACAAGGAGGAACAGAAGAGGGGATAATGGACACCCTTGCCTGAGGCCTCTCTGTCTGTTAAAGAAGGAGGAGGCTGCACCATTGACCAGTACAGCAAAGCTGACATTTGTGATGCATCCCATGATCCAGCTGACAAAAGGATAGCTGAAACCCACGTGTGTGAGCAGCATCCTTAGATAGAGCCAGCTGATCCTATCATAAGCTTTGGATAGATCGATTTTGAGAACAACTCCCTTCTTTTTCTTCATTTTGACACTATGGATAACCTCCTGGGCTACACCAATGGCTTCATGAATCTGTCTTCCATCCAGGAACCCAAATTGTTCCATTGATATATTTCTAGACAGGATTGGTGCAATTCTGAGAGCAATAACCTTTGAAATAATCTTGTAAATGCAGTTGCACAATGAAATAGGTCTAAAATCTTCAAAACTTTCCGGGTCATCCTTCTTAGGTATGAGAGCAATAAATGTTGAGTTGAAGGGTTTATAGATTACTCCTTTCAGCCTTGACTCTTCAACTACTTCTGTTATTTCAGCTCCAATTTGTTCATAAAAGTGGAGAAATAGTTCTATAGTCCAGCCATCAGGGCCTGGGCTTTTATCCTTACCCATGAGTTTCATGGTTGCTTCTATCTCCTCCTTAGTGACCGGAATTGTAAGATCTTCTGCTTCATCTTCCTCAATGAATCTAGGAAAACTTTGCACAGTGCTAAAGACTTCTGCAATAGTAGCCTCTCCCTGATCTGCGAAAATATTTTGAAAGTGTCTTTTTCCTAATCCCGAGAGCTCTGGAAAGGAGCTGACTTCTCTCCCTTCTTCATATTTTAGGCGCCAGATAGTATTTGCAAACTTCCTACCTTTTGCAAAATTATGGAAAAACCTAGTGTTCTCATCCCCAGATTTTAGCCAAATTGCTCTGCTCTTGATCCTCCATTCTTCTTCCCTTTCCAGAAGAATTTTATTTTGCTGCTTCTCCAAGTGAAAGATTTGGTCCTTAGAGACTTGAGAGGAATATCCATATATCTCCATACTCTCCATCTGCTTCAACTCCTCCCTAATTCTGATCATTTCCTCATTTTGTTTCAGTTTTCTGTCCTTTGCCCAGGAGATTGTAGCTTTCTTCAATCTTTTTAAATTCTCCATGAACAAAAAACTTTTATCCTCGCCTGCATTTTGATCAGGGTGAATCCAAGTTTCTTTAAACATATTGCAGAAAGAGGGATCTTGGAGCCAGGCGAGATTGAAATTAAAAGGAGTAGGAGGTTTGTGAGGAGGAATAGTCAAGTCTAAGAAAATCGGGAAATGATCCGAATTCCCTATTTCCTCAACCCACTATCTGATCATAGGAACTTTTGAAGATAAGGACTCCGCAAACAGAAAACGATCTAGTCTTTTGGCAATCCGATCTTCTCCTATCCTTCGATTCCTCCAAGTAGGCTTTAGTTTGATCGGGGAGGGATCAATTAAGTTATTCTCCGTGATGAGGTTGAAGAAAAAATCTGAGAGGGGATCTTCTCTCGCAGATGGGCCCCAAGCTTTAGCTCTGCCAAGAGAGAAATTTAAATCACCTCCCATAATCATCAACGGAGATTTCATCACAGTTTTTGTCATCAATTCTTCCCAGAAAGATTCCCTGCCCTGACATGGCCCGTAGATATTTACTAAGGTGATGGGGAAGGTGAAGTCTGGAGATAAAACCTCCATTCCCAAAACATTTTTCATCCCCCAATGATTAATGTTTTTTACCCACCCTTCTTTGAAACCAATTGCAAGTCCCCCCGAATGACCAGAGGCATCCATAGCAATAAAAACCCACCCAGGCAGAAGGGATTTAAGCATAGGTTCGATCTCGGAGGCCTTCCCTAGGGTTTCTTGCAGAAAAATAACATCTACTTTGGAATTAGATATCCAATCTTTCAATGCCAGTTTTTTAGGTTTACTGGCCAAACCTCTGCAATTATAGGATGTTAAGATCATTTGATAACACCCTCAGGGGGATGTGCTGCTCTAAGAACCCCTAGAATAGAATATTGTTTGCCATCTGCAACATCTAATTTAGCTTTTAGTTTTGCCTTGGACATATCTGATTTCCGACCTCTTTTGTTTTTGGAACTGTTTTGTGTAGGGATCAGTCCCAAACCACCTAAAGACCCTTGATCATCATGTTTCCCTCCCATAGATCTCAGGTTGTAAGGGCAAGGAGGCCGGGATGTTGAGAGTGAAAGGGGAGGCCAATTGTCTTCACAGTTTATATCCAGGGACGGCAAAGCTTTAGCAATAATTTCTACATTCGGGCTTGTCATTAAATGTTCCATATTTTCAACATTATTATTTTCTTGTTCTTCATAGGATGAGGACGTAATATTTTTTTTAAATGAATTATGCTCAGGAGAAAAAAGAGAGTTAGGAGACCCTGAGCACATACCCTTTACCGCTTCGTCGTGAGGGGATTGATTTGCATTTTCTTTCTCGGCGGACGCTTCCACAGCTTCCGCTTCTTTAGTTATTTCCTCCACAGCTTCCATCGGATGAGAGACGTTCGCCAAAGCAGCCTCCTGAAAATGTACGTCTTCGTCTGCTGGAACCTTCACCGTCTCCTCTGTCTCCATATTCCTAGGTTCTTGCATCTCCGTCATTTCATGCTCCATCGTCATCTGAACATCTGCTTGAACATTATCTCTGTAAGCTGTGATCCTTCGGAAATGTCTCCTTCTTCTCATCTGTGGGCAGTCTTTTGCTAAGTGCCCATAGTCATGGCACCGATGGCATCTAAATGGCAAGTATTCATAGTCTAATATTTGCTCATATACGAAGTCATTGAATTGTAGGTTGATTTTTTGTGCCAAGCGGCCGCTCGGATTGAGCATGACAAGTATACGCGCTATTGCCCTGTTTTTCGTTACCAAGAAGGTCATATCTGCTTCCAGGAAAACCCCTAGCCTATTACCAATAGATTTGAAAACTTCCTCTGCCCAAAGGAAGGATGGTAAACCCGGGGCACGCACCCACACAGGGAATTCATCCGTTCTTTCCTTTATTGCATCAAAAAGGGGGGTCCATTTCTTAAGCAGAAACAGGAATGTTCCCTATGTGCCAATTTTGATGAAGGACCCAATCTGCTGATTCTCTGTCTACAAACCTGAGCTGAAACCATCCTTTCGCTAAAACAAGTGCTTCGAACTGTAACAGACTATCATGTGTAAAACATTTCTCACCCCAATCTTGAAGAAATTCATAAGTGTATTTCTTACCTCTAGCTCTGTCGACCAATGTATAGTCTGCAATAGCTAGGGCTTCTACCATGGAAACCTCCATCCCGAGGACCAGATTCTCTGCTATCACTTGAGATCCAATGGGTCTTTGCGATTTCCTTTTCGCTCCTTTATATCTTAACTCTTCCACCAGCGATGTTGAACCTTTTCATCCATCAATTCTTTCAGATATTATCTGTGCTGTGACCACCTGAGGTTCTGTCTCCAAGTGTGATGGAAACTGACCCAAAAGACCCGAGTCGCCATTTCCAGAGGGGATGAGATCAGTCTCCAGACCATCAGTGCCTGCCTGCGCCCCCACTGTAGAATCTTCAACACCGCTTGCTGAAAAGCCTTTTAGGTTTGAGGATTTTCTTGGTAGGGTTACCCTTGAAAGTGAGGGCAAACCTCCTGGAGCCCTAATATGTTCAATACCCGCAGAAAGCCCTAACTCGGATATATCTTCAAAACCCTTAGACAGCGAAAACCGGGATATCAGATCTTTTCCCTTTGGTTCAGTGGTTAAACCTTCCTTATTTTCTCCACTCGGAACTGTTTCTCTCACTGCCTGCTTGTGGACGGCCGATGAACCAGTATTTTGAACCACGCTGCCCGAAACCTTGCCATGATACAGGAGCAATGGATTTTCCGTCTGAGATACAACTTCCAAACTTGGCAGTTCGAAACCCCCAAAATAATGTTCCACGTTCTGAGTAGTGATGTCCTTCCCCCACATAGAGAGGATGTCTTCCACATCTGGGTCCAGAGCTAGCAATTCGGTGGGGTTAACCATAGTTCGAACCGTTCTCAGGTAGCGCGTCAACCGACAGTCAATGGGGTAAACTTCACGGATGCTTGTTGATTAAAACGGAAAACAGGCGGATAATGCTGAGAGTAAAACTTAAACAACCATTAACAAACACCAAAACAATCATTTAAAAACCACCTACCTGTCGACTTTGCAGAAATATGGCCCCCCGTGTCGACACCTGTGCTTTGTAGTCAGACCCTTTCTACCTACCCGAGACCTGTGCGTGGTTCCGCCCTGCACCCTGGTTTCGAAACCCTAACCTTCGCCA
>APFE031691735.1:1333-18859 GCA_000404065.3 Pinus taeda | reverse complement strand
ACAAAAATGACTAACCACTAGCTAACCAAAAATGACTAACTACCAGCTAACTACTGGCTATCAAATGGCTAACCAAAATGAGGCCCTAAGCCCTCTTATTTATACAAATTGAGGACCCAACAGTCCTCCTAGAATTTAGGGACTTGGCTGCCCATGACTTGTAGTTAACAGTAGTCCAACTTGACTTGCTTGGCTGCCCTTGCGCTCATTGATTTGGTGGCCTTTGACTCCGAGATGATGGTGGAGAATTCGAGGTAAGGACCCATAAATGAGGGGGACACCTTCCTACAAATCCTCTAGCTTGTTCTCCCACGAATTTGGCTGCCAAGTGCTCATTAAGACCTTTAATTTTGTCTCCAGGTTGACCAACAAGGCTACACAAAGCACCCATTAGACTTGTTGGCATAATGACTAACCAAATTCACTCTATTAACATAAAAATAATAAAAAACATGCAATAAACAAATGAGAATGGTGGACTAAGCCAAATTAGGAAGTTGAATGAACCAAAATAATTGTACATTTTTGGGGCTCATCACATACAACATGTTTTTGGGCATGGATTGGTTGTACCGTCATAGGACTAAATTGGATTGCTATGATGAAGTTGTTGACTGCTTGGGTGATGATGGAGAGAGGAGCATCTTACAAAGAAAGAACAAGCCTACATCATTGAGAATGGTTACAACTATGTAGGTAAAGTGCAGTAGTAGGAAGGGATGTGTATTTTTTGTAGTTCATATTTCTAGTGACAAAGGAAATGATTTTGTGGATGATGAATTTTTGAAGAGGCATTTCGTTTTGCAACAGTTTTAGGATGTGCTTATTACATATATTTCGGAGTTCCCTCCTCATAGGGAAGTCAAATTTTTTATTGAGTTGATGTTGGGAGTAGCACCAACATTAAAGGCACCATACAGGATGAGCACTCCAGATTTGGTGGAATTGAAGTTTCAACTTAAGGAAATGCTTGATAAGGGATATATAAGACCAAGTGTGTTGCCTTGGGGTGCATGAGTATTGTTTGTAAAGAAGAAGGATGGTACTCTCGGATTGTGCATTGATTACAGGCAGTTGATCAATGTGACTATCAAGAATAGGTATCCCTTGCCTCATATTGATGATTTGTTTGATCAGTTGAAGGGAACAACTTTTTTCTCAAAGGTTGATTTGAGATCAAGATATCATCAGGTGCGCATCAAGGAAGAAGGTATTTGCAATGCCACATTCCATACCAGGTATAGCAATTATGACTTCATAGTGGTTCCTTTTGGTCTTATTATTTCTCCAACTACTTTCATTTGTTTGTTTAATGATGTGTTGCATCATTGTTTGGAAAATTTTGTGATAATTTTTATTTATGATATATTTATATATTCTAAGAATGAGGAAGAGTATGCAAAACACCTGGCAACAATGTTTAGAAAGTTGAGAGAGCATCAATTGTATGCCAAACTCCCAAAGTGTAGTTTCTTTTAGACTAAAGCTCATTACTCGGGACATGTTGTTTCCAAGGAAGGTATAGTAGTGGACCCGAAAAATATTAAAGCTATCATGGAGTGGAAAACTCCTAGGAATGTGGATGAGGTGAGATCATTCACGAGTATAGCAGGTTATTACAAGAGGTTCATTAATAATTCTCACACATTGGCTATCCTTTTACATCTTTACAGAGGAAAGGAAATAAGTTTGAATGGACTAAGGAGTGTCCACCTAGTTTTGAGAAGTTGAAGTTGAAGGCTATCATTCATGTGTTGAAGATGCTGAGGCATTATCTTCTTGGTAGGAGGTTTGTATTAACAAGTGCTCATAGTGGGTTGAGGTACTTGTTCTACCAACCTAATCTAAATGTCAAGCAAGTTAGATGGTTGGATACTCTCTGTGAGTTTGACTTTCAGATCAAGTACATTATGGGAAAGGAGAACAAGGTTGCAGATACTCTTAGTAGAAGAATGTATATAAATCATATTCCAACAATGAGTTCTTATGGGACACATTTATAGGAGTAGATCTTGTAGGAAAGGAAACATGATGATAAGTATTAGCAGTTGAAGCACATGTTACATCAATAGGGTGAAGGTGATATGAATGAGGAGTATCACCTCATGGTAGATGGTTTGATCAGATTCAGGAATAAATATTTATGTGTCAAACATAAGTGAGCTCAGGAATCTTATCTTGATTGAATTTCATGTCAAGTATTATTTTGGTAACCCGGGATATCATAAAACTTTGACGGCTATGAAGAAGTTTTATCATTGGTCGAACTTGAAGTAAGAGGTGGTCAAGTTTGCTGTGAGATGTTTAGGTTGTCATCAAGTAAAAGCAGAATGTAAGCATCTAGGTGGTTTATTGCAGCCGATTCCAATTCCATAATGGAAATGGGAGGTCAATTCCATGGAATTCATTACATTTTTGTTGAGGAAATACTAACAACATCATACATCATGGTTTTGGTTGACAGGTTAAGTAAGGTAGATCACTTCAATACAATTATGTCTATGAATTCAGTTAGCGAGGTAGATCGGATCTTTATCATAGAGATAGTGAGATTTCATGGTGTTCCCAAGAAGATCATATCAGATAGAGATGCCAAGTTCTCCTCCAGGTTTTGGAAGGAATTATTTGCATGCTTGGGGGTAAAGATAGCTTTCAATACAACTTATCATACGCAGATAGATGGACAGACAGAGAGGGTTAACAACATTCTTGAGGAAATGTTGGGGATGTATGGCATGCACCAATAGCAAAAGTGGTAGAAGTATCTTCCACTAGTAGATTTTACATATAAGAATGGGTAGGAAGAGTCCTTGAAGATGAGTCTATATGAGGCTCTCTATGGGAAGAGTTGTAATGCTACCATCAGCTAGAGTGATCTAGTGAATAGTGTGTTGATTATACCAAACATGTTGAATGATATGGAATAAAAAATTCAGTTCATTAGGATAAATTTAAAGGCAACACATGATAGGAAGAAGAGTTATTCATATTAACACAAATAATTGAAGAGTTTCAAGTTAGGGAGCATGTGTACCTACGCATCAAACCAAAGAGGAGCTCCTTAAGGATTGGATCATGTGCCAAGTTGGCACCTCGGTATTTTGGGAATTCTAATATCATTGAGAGGATTGGACCAGTGGCCTACCAACTTACACTGCCACCAATAGTGAAATTCCATGATTTTTTACATGTTTCATTTCTTAAGAGATATGTCTACGATGTTGATCGTGTGATTGATTGGCATGTATTGCAGGTGGAACCAAAGGTATAATTTCAGCTAGAACCTCAATGCATATTGTAGTGGAAACATCTCATGCTCTGGAACAGAGCAATTGAGCAAGTTAAAGTGCAATGGAAGCACGTTGGGCTTGATGAAGCTACAAGGGAGATGGATGTTCAAATGTAGGCTTTATACCCTTCATTATTTGTTGGTTCAATAAAATGAGTTTTTGGTATATGTATATGTATATGGATTTGTTTTAAATCTCATAACGAGTTGTGTTATAAAGATCCAATAAGTGGTATGTTTGTTTTGTCTTTCTATAGGATGTCATTATAAATGTTGCATTGAGATATGGTATAAAGCTCCATATACATTATGTGTTGTTTTCAACGATTTTCTGGTTACAGGTGTCATTGAACACCAAGGATGGCGTTCCCACAAGGGGGATGAGTTTGTAATAGCCTCAAGTTGATTTTCCATGTAAATAAACTAAGACCAAGGTTATGAGACACATATTCCAAGCTAAATATTTGGAAAAACATAGTGATCGGTATCACTTGAGATTAATTAATGGATATGGAAATTAGAAAAGGAGAAGAGGAAATAATTGGCATTTTATTTATGAAAATAAAGAAAAATAGGAGAAATGGAAGGTGAAGAGACACAAATTTTCATCCAAGGGAAATTAGAGAAAACATGAAGGAAATTGAAGAAAACATAGGCATGAATGATAAAAGCCTTTAGAGAACCAGTTCATAACTTTTTTTGGTTTAGCTTTTGAAAATTGTGTGGTGGATATCTAGTTCAATCTCTAACACTCTCATCCTCTCATACTCTTACATAGTTAGAGCATTCTCGAAGCACTTGGGCATGCACTGGGATTTGAGAAAGAAGGCAAGGGAAAGAAATGAGTGCAAGGAAATAGTTGTATCAAAAATTATAGTTGGATTGCTTTGAAGGTAATAGGTTGCATGTGTGATTTCCTTGTTGATTTCTGGATGCATGGTATATGCATGTGATTCTCTTGTTATGTGTTGTCATTAGCATGGAGATTTTCCTGGATTGACAGTGGTTTTATCCTTACCTTGCCATTTCCTAGATATCCATGGTGTTTTAGGTTTCCACTTGTTGTTTTTCTAATTGGTGCTTAGGTTCCCAATGGTTATGGATTGGAACAAACGCTCTAGAAATAGTAGACCAGTTTGGGTTGAGTTACTAGCCCTTGGAGCCATAGTTTGGGACAAATGCTCTAGATACCTTTGTGGGTTAAGTTACTATTCCTTGGAGTCATGGTTGGAACAAACACTATGGAGCCTTGGAAAGTTGTGAGTTGAGTTATTAGTTCCTAGAGCCCTAGACAACTTGGGTAGAGACTTATATGGTTGATGTTAGTGATTTATGGACCATCGGGGTGGAATATTTATGGTTGAGTGTTGAGGTGGTTTGGATTTTGGAAACTCTGGTTGATTATGTTTGCGTTTATTCTGTGAGATCCCAAATTCATGCTTGGAATATGGCACGGGGTGATTGGTTGAAAGAGAGATTTGGTTCAACCCAATCTATGGTTGGGTGGTATGTGGAAGTCCCTAAATTGGTTGACTTTTGTATATGTGAATAAGAGTTATTTTCATTTTGTGATCTATGAGCACTTGTACTTGTTATCATTTTGACATTATAGTTTATTTGCCATGGTTTGCATTTTGTTTATGTGCTAGTCATATGTTGGTCATGTATTCTATCTATGGTTCTTGACATGTTTTGAGAATTTATTGAATGGTTTATGAATGCATGGGCTAACAAGTGTTGTTGTAGCTTCCTTGAGAGGGCATTGAGCCTTTTTTATGATTCTTTGGTGAGCTGATTACATTAATGAATATATATGTATTTATAACCTATAGGTACTATGTACATAAAGTGTTTATATAAATCAGTGATTTGGACCCCCAACTTCTCGAAGTCATAACTTGGGTATACGATCTCTATTTTAATAACATAAAATGATATCCATTTTCCTTAAAAATGTCGTTTAGCCCCTTAAAACAACCTTGAAAGTTTAGAACCCAAAAAAATGCCAAAAGTAGAAAGTTGTGTTAAATTTAAGGAAATGAAACTGAAAAGAAAGTGATTGCATCAAGTTAGGTTGATAACAATGTGATCATGTGTCATTGGGTGTTTGTAGTTAGTTATGGACATGTGAACTCCATTTTTCATAAGTGCATCTTGGAAGTCAGGTCACACATAGAAACTCTTGTCTCTTGTTTACCCTGGTGAGTAGGTTAAAGTGGATAAATATTTTGTGAGGTGTTACAATTCAATATATTTTCAAAAGACTTTCCTCATAAGGAAATAAAATTGAGCTTAGAGTTATCCGAGGGAAACCTAGTAAAGTGATAAGCTCTAATATCATGAAAGTTTTTCTAAAAAGGGGACACCAAGGTGTAATTGAATAATTGTGTTCACTAGATGTTCAAACAACTATATAGTTTTCTCCAGTGGATCTCCAAAATGTTATCAAAAATCATTTTAAAATATTTGGAGAGATCCCTAGGGGTCTTCCACATGTCCATCAGTTAGATGCCTCAAATTTTTTCTCTCTTGTAATTCCTAAGATGTATGTTGGAGGTGTCATTATCTCTTTCATAGATGTATGTAAACTCCTTGTTAAATTTTAATGAAGGATGCTTTTTGTTTTTTTTTGTTTTTTATTGTTTTTGTTTTAGTTTTAGTTTTAGTTTTTTTTTTTCTTTGTTGAAAAGAAAGTGTCTTCCACTTGCATGAGATCATGACTATTCATTTTCAACCCAGAAGTATACCACCTAATATTAGGCCTTATAGGTATCCACATTCACAAAAAGGTGAGATTGAGTGTATGATTCAAGAAATGTTAGAGCTTGGCATCATTCAACCTAGCTAGAGTTTTGTCTCCTCACTAGCGGTGATGGTTACCAAAAATGATGGTTAATTGAATATGTGTCTAGATTACAGATAAATAAACAAAATGAAAATTAAAGATAAGTTTCCTATTATTGTCATTGATGAATTATTTTTTTTAAATATAATGAGTAACATTTATATTATAACAATTGGATACATGAATAGAACCATTTACATGCTTCAATGATTTCAAAGACTTGAATATTTGAGATTGAGCATAAACACTCAATCCAATCCCTAAAGTGAGTTCTCCATGACACAAAAATTTTATTCACTTTCCAATTAAAACTTTTCCTAAGAATTCCCAATATCCAGAAACATCTAAATACCATTTTTCACTAATGTTTTTATTATTTACTATTAATTCTTGTTTTTCTTGGTGAAAAACTTTTTCCTTTCTTCCCAACCTGTGTACAACCTGTATTTATTGCAAGTTCTAATAGGTTGTTCTTTGGAAAGTGCTTGTTTCTATTCTTGAAATATTCCTCATATGCCTGATCTGCCAAAGACGTTGAATTTTCAAAGATATTCCTTTTGTTTTTCAAAAGGGATCTATTTTCCATGAGGGTTTGATGCATTCCCACTTTCACTGTGTCTAGTGAATCCTTATTAGCTTCTGGAGGATCTTTATTGGCATGTGTTTTTCCTTCTTAGTTTCTGTTTCCGCATATGCATTTTCTTTGGCTATATTTGCATCATTCTTGTATTATGTTTCTTTCTTACCTTGAATCTCTTCCTCTTTGTATATTGTATAGTGATCATCCTATGCTCCTTCCCACCATTTGGGCCTTCGATAAATTTTCTAGTCTTTGCTATTCTGTAAAAGTTTGGGGAAATTTTTAATTACATGCCTCATTTCAGTCGAGATTTTGGACCCAAACATAGTTTGGAGCTGTGAGATTAATCTTTGTAGGAAAACCCTTGTTGAAGTCCATCTCTACACATATTCAGTCATAAGTAGCCTTATAATCTTTTCTAGTTTCAGGGAAACAACAATAAAAATTTCCCAACCCATTCTTAATAGAGGATAATGGTGGAAGATTCCAAAAATTCAAGGGAATGTTTAGAAGCCTTACCCAAAATGGGATCATGGAGATTAATGATGTTACCATTCAAAAAATGGGAGTCTAGGGCTACATGAAGAAGCTAGCACTACCGAAAAACCACGACCTATCCTCAAAAACAACCTTCTTGTCCTCTATATTATCAAAAACTACAATGAAAAAACCTTGAGCCTTAGGGTAAATATTTAGTTCATCTGTCAAAAGGGGCTTCCAAATCTCAGAGGTCCATTTGTGTAGATCAGTAAGCCACAACCAATACCTGTTAAACCTGCAAACAAAGCCTTTCTCTAAAAAATATTTCTCACAATAGAAAGATTCCACATCCATAGGATCATTGAGGGAAGGAATTTATTGAACCACAAGAAGATCAAAACCAAATCTCATCATGGAACTAAATGAAACCAAAGAAGAGCTAGGTTGATCTGTAACCATAACTAGAAGAGAAACTATATTTTTCACTGAATCACAAGAATTCCACATTGAATGAACTGCAGAAGGGATCTCTAAGATATTCACGCAAACTAAGCAAAGATTGTTCAGCTAGAGCAAAACCCTAGTTGTCGCAAGGGTTTCTAGTTGTCATTTATGAATTATTAGACAAATTGCATAGAGAAATTTTATTTACTAAGTTGTATCTCCATTTTGGATATCATAAAATCAAAGTGACGCAAGAAGAAATTCCCAAAACAACACTTAGAACACATGAAGGTCATTATGAGCTTTTGGTTATGCCATTTGGACTTACAAATGCGCCTTCAACATTTCAAATTCTAATTAATTATATTTTCAAACTCTTCCTTAGAAAATCTATGTTAGTATTTTTTGATGGCATACTAATTTAGAAAAATCTTTGGATGAGCATCTGTAACATGTTGATAGGTTCTTACCACTATTGGAAGAGAAATAACTACATGTAAAGCCATCCAAGAGTTCTTTTTGGGTTCAAAAAGTGGAATATTTTGGTCACAATCTATCATATGATTAGGGTTTCAAGGTGGATCCTAACAAAATCAAATCTATAAGTGAATGGCCAACCCTAAATACGTTGAAAAAAATAGAGGTTTCTTAGCACTCATAGGATATTATTGCAAGTTTTTAAAGAGTTATAGTCAAATAGTAGAACTTATAACAAAATTATTAAAGAAAGAAGCATTTTCTTAGACTAAAGAAGAAACCAAATCTTTTGAAAACCTTAAAGTGACTATGTGTACAACTCTTGTCTTAGCGACACCCTACTTCACAAAATCCTTCATTATTGAGTGTAATTCCTTTGGGCATTACATTGATGCAATTTTGATCCAGATTTATGTAGGAATGAAATGAAATACAAATTTAAATTGAAACAAAGAGCTATAATAAAAAATGAACTTCAATTCATTGATAACAAACTACACAAAATGTTTACATGTCGAATGGAAACAAACTATCTCAGGAAATGGTAGGTTATATTTGAAAGAGATGTGGTGGCTATAAGCCTCTGAACCGTATTACAATGAAGCTTGCAAGAATTTTTATTATTGAGAAATGTGGGAGAACAAAAAAATAAAAAAACCTAACACTAGGAGAAGAAGAGCCAAAAGTTTGTGGGCTCTGTTAGGGTTAGTTCGTACACAAACATCTCACGGACGTAACTTTGGTATACAATCTCTGTTTGATGTGTAAAATACCTCATTAGAAAGATATATCAGAGGAATACAACTTTTAAATGCCAACCCATGTCCCAAATTCTAGGTTTTCCTGTTTTCCAAAAAGCATCGTTTAGGGCCTCAAAATGGCTCTAGAAGTTTAGGACCCGAAAAGCAACCAAAAATAGTAAACTATGCTACAAATAAGGAAACTAAAAGAAATGGTGCTGGGGGTCCAAGTGGAATAGGTTGGTGGCCAACAATATCCACGTGGATCATTCTTTTGTGAAAGAAGGCCCCTTGCATTTGAAAGTAGAAAACTTAAAGGAAATAACTTACTTAGACCGATCTATGAAAAATAAATTTTGGCTATACTACATGTAGCTAGGAAATGATGGTTGTACCTAATAGGAAGACACTTTAAACAAAAAATATATCATGATAGTTTGAAGTACTTCTTAGGTAAAATACTATCTTCGGAAGAGTAATAAAAATGGATCACAAAGAAGTTGGGTTCTGAATTTGAAATTATAGACAAAATGGGGAAAAAAATATTGTGATGGATAAAGTCTCAAGGAAAAAGGAAGACACAAAGAGTTTACTACGTGCTATTTCCATTCCACAATATGAATAAGTGAAAGAAGTAAGGATAGAATGGAAGCAACATGAGAAGGTGTATAAGATCATTCTACAATTATGATCGACCCAATGCAGTATAAATTTCTTGTGGAAAAACAATTTGTTGTGGTATTAAGATCACTTATACTTGTGTAAGAATTATAAACTCAAATATATGGTTCTTTTGGAATTATACACTACTCCTATAGGAGAAAACTCGGGGTTCTTGAAGATATACCATAGGATCAAGAAAGATATTTTTTGGAAGGTATTAAAGAGGATGTGCAAAGGTTTGTGGAAAAATATGTGGTATAGAAATAAAATAAGGGAGATATAATGAAGACTCCAAGGCTACTTTAACAATTAGCCTTACCAAGCCAATGTTTGCAAGAAGTTTCGATGGATTTTATTACATGTTTACCCAAATCAAGTACGGTGGAAAAAGCATCTATGAAAATAGTCCAAAGCTACATGGAATACTAAGGATTAATGTAAGTGACTGTTAGATCCAATTTTTAGTAGAAAATTTTGTGCTGAACTATTTTCTTTTTTGTCTACTCAGTTGGCTCACAACTAATCTTACCATCCTTGAATTTTTGGTAAAATTGTGATTGTAAATAAATATTTAGAAGGATACGTATGTTGTCTTGCATCTAATAAATATACACAATGGTTCAAATGGCTACAATTAACATAATGGTGGTACAACACATCCTTACATTCCTAGAAAATGTCACAATTTCTAGCCCTATATGGATATCATCTTCCATCGATCACAACATCCTTGACAAGGGACTATGAAGACTCGAGTACTAAATAACCACATAAGACACCAAAAAGAGGTTGTCAAACTATTGAAGGAAAAATTAGTTATGGAAAAAAATAGCATGAAAGAACAAGCATATCAACATCACAGTGAAAGGAAATTTTAAGTGGGGGATTGATTATTCTTTAGACTACAACTGTAAAAACATATGCCCCTCGAAAACAAAAGAAGGAAAATTAATTAGCATCGAGGTATTATGGCCCCTATAAAGTGTTGTAGACAATTGGAAGTATGTCTTACAAATTATATTTGCCTCCATATTAATATGTAAATCCATTTATCCATATTTGTTTATTAAAGAAAGTAATCGGGGAGAAGATCATACACCAAACTATTCTAAGAGAGATTGATGAAAAAGGAAAAATAATACTAAAACTAGAAACAATCTTAAAAACAAGGATTAATCGGCAGAGAAATCAAGAAATTACTGAGTAATTCATCAAATGGAAGAACCTACTAGTGGAAGAAGCAACATGGGAAGATGTTTTTTTCATGAAAAAACACCTATAGATGTTCAAGTGTTGAGGATGACACTTCTTTGAAGGGGAAGGGCATGTTCAACCTTAATATGGCCCATGTAATCCTAAAAATCATTATTAATCCCTATATATGTATGTGTGTGTGTATATACTACCCAAAAACCATGACCTAACCTCAAAAACAACCTTCTTGTCCTCTATATTATCAAAAACCACAATGAAAAACCTTGAGCCTTAGGGTAAATATTTAGTTCATCCGTCAAAAGGGGCTTCCAAATCTTAGAGGTCCATTTGTGTAAATCAGTAAGCCACGACCAATACCTGTTAAACCTTCAAACAAAGCCTTTCTCTAAAAAATGTTTTTCACAATAGAAAGCTTCCTCATCCATAGGATCATTGAAGGAAGGAATTTATTGAACCACAAGAAGACCAAAACCAAATCTCATCATGGAACTAAATGAAACCAAAGAAGAGCTAGGTTGATCAGCAGCCATACCTATAAGAGAAACTATATTTTTCACTGAATCACAAGAATTGCACATTGAATGAACTGTGGAAGGGATCTCTAAGATATTCACGCAAACTAAGCAAAGATTGTTCAGCTAGAGTGAAATCCTAGTTGTCGCAAGGGTTTCTAGTTGTCATTGATGAATTATTAGATAAATTGCATAGAGAAATTTTCTTTACTAAGTTGTATCTCCATTTTGGATATCATAAAATCAAAGTGACGCAAGAAGAAATTCCCAAAACAACATTTAGAACAAATGAATGTCATTATGAGCTTTTGGTTATTCCATTTGGACTGAAAAATGCACCTTCAACATTTCAAATCCTAATTAATTATATTTTCAAACTTTTCGTTAGAAAATCTATGTTAGTATTTTTTGATGACATAGTAATTTAGAAAAAATCTTTGGATGAGCATGTGTAACATGTTGATAGGTTCTTACCACTACTGGAAGAGAAATAACTATATGTAAAGCCATCCAAGAGTTCTTTTTGGGTTCAAAAAGTGGAATATTTTGGTCATAATGTATCATATGATTTGGGTGTCAAGGTGGATCCTAACAAAATCAAATCTATAAGTGAATGGCCAACCCTAAATACCTTGAAAAAAATAGAGGTTTCTTAGCACTCATAGGATATTATTGCAAGTTTTTAAAGAGTTATAATCAAATAGTAGAACTTATAACAAAATTATTAAAGAAAGAAGCATTTTCTTAGACTAAAGAAGAAACCAAATCTTTTGAAAACCTTAAAGTGACTATGTGTACAACTCTTGTCTTAGTGACACCCTACTTCACAAAATCCTTCATTATTGAGTGTAATTCCTTTGGGCATTACATTGATGCAATTTTGATCCAGATTTATGTAGGAATGAAATGAAATACAAATTTAAATTGAAACAGAAAGCTACAATAAAAAATGAACTTCAATTCATTGATAACAAAATACTTAAAATGTTTACGTTTTGAATGGAAATAAACTATCTCGGGAAATGGTAGCTTATATTTGAAAGAGATGTGGTGGCTATAAGCCTCTAAACCATATTACAATGAAGCTTGCAAGAATTTTTATTATTGAGAAATGTGGGAGAACAAAAAACATCCAAAAACCTAACCCTAGGAGAAGAAGAGCCAAAAGTTTGTGGGCTCTGTTAGGGTTAGTTCGTACACAAACATCTCGGGGTTGTAACATTGGCATACGATCTCTGTTTGATGTGTACGATACCTCATTAGAAAGATATATCAAAGGAATACAACTTTTAAATGCCAACCCATGTCCCATATTCTAGGTTTTCCTATTTTCCAAAAAGCATCATTTAGGCCTCAAAATGGCTCTAGAAGTTTAGGACCCAAAAAACAACCAAAAATAGTAAACTATGCTACAAATAAGGAAATTGAAAGAAATAGTGCTAGGGGTCCAAGTGGAATAGGTTGGTGGCCAACAATATCCACGTGGATCATTTTTTTGTGAAAGAAGGCCCCTTGCATTTGAAATTATAAAACTTAAAGGAAATAACTTACTTAGACCGATCTATGAAAAATAAATTTTGGCTATACTACATGTAGCTAGGAAATGATGGTTGTACCTAATAGGAAGACACTTCAAACTAAAAATATATCATGATAGTTTGAAGTACTTCTTAGGAAAAATATTATCTTCAGAAGAGTAATAAAAATGGATCACAAGGAAGTTGGGTTCTGAATTTGAAATTATAGACAAAATGGGGAAAAAAATATTGTGATGGATAAAGTCTCAAGGAAAGTGGAAGACACAAAGAGTTTACTATGTGCTATTTCCATTCCACAATATGAATAAGTGAAAGAAGTAAGGATAGAATGGAAGCAACATGAGAAGGTATGTAAGATCATTCTACAATTATGATCGACCTAATGCGGTATAAATTTTTTGTGGAAAAATAATTTGTTGTGGTATTAAGATCACTTATACTTGTGTAAGAATTTTAAACTCAAATATATGGTTCTTTTGGAATTATACACTTCTCCTATAGGAGAACACTCGAGGTTCTTGAAGATATACCATAGGATCAAGAAAGATATTTTTTGGAAGGTATTAAAGAAGATGTGCAAAGGTTTGTGGAAAAATATGTGGTATGGAAATAAAACAAGGGAGCGATAATGAAGACTGCAAGGCTACTTTAACAATTAGCCTTACTAAGCCAATGTTTGCAAGAAGTTTCAATGGATTTTATTACAGGTTTACCCAAATGAAGTACGGTGGAAAAATCATCTATGAAAATAGTCCAAAGCTACATGGAATAATAAGGATTAATGTAAGTGACTGTTAGATCCAATTTTTAATAGAAAATTTTGTGTTGAACTATTTTCTTTTTTGTCTACTCAGTTGGCTCACAACTAATCTTACCATCCTCGAATTTTTGGTAAAATTGTGATTGTAAATAGATATTTGGAAGGATACGTATGTGGTCTTGCATCTAATAAATATACACAATGGTTCAAATGACTACAATTAACATAATGGTGGTACAACACATCCTTACATTCATAAAAAATGTCACAATTTCTAGCCCTGTATGGATATCATCTTCCATCGATCACAACATCCTTGACAAGGGACTCTGAAGACTCAAGTACCAAATAACCACATAAGACACCAAAAAGAGGTTGTCAAACTATTGAAGGAAAAATTAGTTATGGAAAAAATAGCATGAAAGAACAAGCATATCAACATCACAGTGAAAGGTAATTTTAAATGGGGGATTGATTATTTTTTAGACTACAACTGCAAAAACATATGCCCCTCGAAAACAAAAGAAGGAAAATAAATTAGCATCGAGGTATTATGGCCCCTATAAAGTGTCGTAGACAATTGGAAGTATGTCTTACAAATTATATTTGCCTCCATGTTAATATGTAAATCCATTTCTCCATATTTTTTTATTAAAGAAAGTAATCAGGGAGAAGATCATACTCATAATTATTCTAAGAGAGATTGATGAAAAAGGAAAAATAATACTAAAACTAGAAACAATCTTAGAAACAAGGATTAATCGGCTGAGAAATCAAGAAATTACTGAGTACTTCATCAAATGGAAGAACCTACTAGTGGAAGAAGCAACATGGGAAGATGTTTTTTCATGAAAAAACACCTATAGATGTTCAAGTGTTGAGGATGACACTTCTTTGAAGGGGAAGGGCATGTTCAACCCTATATATGGCCCATGTAATCCTAAAAATCCTTATAACCATATATGTTTGTTGTGTGTGTGTGTTGGTGTGTGGTGGTGTGTGTGTGTGTGGTGCTGTGTGTGTGTACCACACACACACACATATATATTATATATATATATATAATATATTATATATTATATATTATATTATATATATATAATATAATGTTTAGTCCCTATAATAAGTGACTACCTACATTACTTATGTAGTTGTATCACTTATTAATATGTTGTGCCCCTAATTGTCCCCATATTTCCTACTGTGCCCCATAGAATCCCTCATATTGTTATTGTTGTGGGCTTTTATATTATTATAGTTAGGTTGGGGCTGAGTTATATTGTGACTCCTTATGACTCCTATATATAAAAAGGTTTTGTCATTTGAAATCATCCAAGAATTGTTATTTGCGTTTGTAAAGGGGTTTCCCCCTTTTAAAGAGGTTGATTATGGGGGTGTTCAACTATCTTTTCTATCTTTTTGTGAGCTGGTTTCATAACATTTGGCATCAAAACTGTGGATTCTAGGGTTTCACTGCTCCAAATAGGTCATCATGGCATTTTCACTATAACTTTTTTTTCCTGCGTTGTTTCAGAAGCTAAAAATAAAACCATTTTGATATGAAATCGCATTGAACCTCGGTTCCAAATTTCAGAGCTTTTAGCACTATATTTGTAGAGATATGATTTGAGAAAGTTGGTCTTTTTTGCAGACCCTTGAATTACATTCCAAATAGGTGACCTAGGGAAAATTGTCATAACTTTCTCTCTCAGCATAGGATTGAAATTTCATAAGAAGTTATAGAAAGAGGACAGACTATTGTTTCTTGTATATATTTTTCAAAACCAAAGGTCGAAATAGTGACTCGTGGCACGTCATACAAGTTCGCTCTACTGAACTAGTCTATAATCAGGTCACTGTGGGAGATTTGGCATAACACTTCCCTGGAGAATCCAATTTGGACTAGAGTGGTGGCATTGGAAAGAGAACACAGAGGGCTACCACAGATAGTAATTTCAAAACTGGATGATCTGAAATTACAAAGATACATCAGACTCAATATCAAGCTCCTACAAAGCGAAAAAAGATGTGTAGTTTTTTTTAATTTTTGCATAAGCTTGGTTTGAAAAATTAGTTTGAAGGAATTCAAAATGCATAGTAAAACCTTATTATTAGTAATTTATGCCCCGAGGAAAGAAAATAAAAACACCTAGTAAGCAACCTAAAAACTCTAGCACGACTCATGAAGAAGAGGAAGAAATGCAACATGATATATCAAAATTACGAGACCAAGTGCAACAAGTGTCACTTGCACAAAAAGGAACAAAATCTAAGATGGATGGTTTAAAGAAAGATGTAAAATCTAAGATGAATGGTTTAAAGAAAGGCGTAGAAGCTAATATGGATTGTTTAAAGAAAGGAGTAGAAGCTAAGATGAATGACGTGGAAGCTAAGATGAATGACATGGAAGCTAAGATGGACGATTTGAAGACAGATTTGAAGACATGCATGGAAGATTTGAAGACAAATTTAACAAAGTTTCTACAAGAAATGTTTACTAATGTTGAAAGGGTAGTAAAGGAAACTCATCATGAGAACAAAAGAAATGTTAATCATGATTTCATAGACTCTATTGTTGGATCGAAGACCCACCATATTCCAAAAATCGATATGAGGAAGTTTGATGGCAAGGATCCTGCAACATGGGTATTACAGATGGAGCAATTTTTCGATCTCAATAATGTGAAAAGCACACAAAAGGTACGTATTGCAACTTTATATTTGGAGCCAAATCAGTTTGTATGGTATCAATGGGTTTGCTCTCGTAAACAAATTATAACTTGGGAAATTTTTACGGAAGAATTGACAGCACATTATGATGATACAAAAAGCAACAATTTTTTTAGCCAATTGATAAGTCTCAAACAAAAGGGTTCAATAATGGAGCACATTGAGGAGTTCCAAAAATTGAACATAAGGGTAAAAAATATTCTAGAGGAGCATAGGATTGATGTGTTCATATGGACTTTAAAGGCTAGTATCCAACATGATGTTCACCTTTGGGAACGTCATTCATTAGAGAAGGAATTCAGGTTAGAAATAAAAATGGAAAGAAAACTTATGGAAACTAGGAAACATAACACTCACAACTATAAAGATGGAAGTGTCGTTGCCCCTAGTCTTCCACAACCTATAAGGTTAACACCACAACAATTGGAAGAAAAAAGAATAAAAGGGCTTTGTTACAGTTGTGATAGCAAATACACTAAAGGTCATAAGTGTGCTGAGAAGAAATTATTCTACATAGATTGTGAAGAGGAAGAAGAAAAGGAGCAAGAAAGGTCAAAGAAGAGGATATACTCCAGGAACAAAACCTAGATGAAAAACAAATGAATCTGACCAATATCTTGCAATACATTGGCTGGAATAACAACTCCTCAAACCATCAAGAAGAAGGAAAAATATCAAGAAGAAAAAGGTAATAGTGTTGATTGATTCAGGAAGTACCCATAATTTTATTCATTGTAAGATAAAAAAAGAATTGAATTGTTTCCTATATCCAGCACCAAAGATTCAATTAATGATTGCAAATAGAGGAATGATAAATTGCTTTGGAAAGTGCCATAATATCAAGCTATCCATGGGAGAATATGTATTGACTACCCCAATGCTTTCCATTCTAATGGGAGGTGCTGATGTTGTACTAGGAGTCCAATGGCTACAATCATTGGGTACAATAGCTTTTAATTTTCAAGAACTTTTCATGAAATTTTGTACAGAAGGAAAAGAATTTGAACTAAGGGGTATTGCAGGGAAACCAGGAAAGATAATCAGCTCTAACGGTATGACAAAGCTTCTAAAAAAGCAACAAAGAGGTGTAACTGCACAATTATGTTCGCTAGATGTTTCCACATCAGAATCATCTATTTCTGTAGATCTCCAAAAAGTCTTGGATAATCATTCCAAGGTATTTGAGACTCCCAAAGGTCTCCCACCTATTCGTGATCATGATCATGCTATTCATCTGATTCTAGGAAGTGTTC
>APFE031691730.1:13865-91541 GCA_000404065.3 Pinus taeda | reverse complement strand
TACTCCAAAGAAACATTTGGATCTTTTTGCATATAATTGTTTTTCCTCCAATAATTGTAGCACCCTGTCAACATGTTTGACATGATCCTTCCAAGACTTGTTGTAGATTAGTATATCATCAAAGAATACTAGCACAAATTTTCCAAGGAATGGTTTGAAAATTGAATTCATCAAACCTTGAAATGTTGAGGGTGCATTGGTAAGGCCAAAAGGCATGACCAAAAATTCATAATGGCCCTCATGAGTTCTAAATGTTGTTTTTGGAATGTCTTCAGTCTTCATTTGATTTGATGATATCCTGAATGAAGATCCAACTTGGTGAAGTAAATTGATCCATGCAATTCATCCAATAATTCATTAATGACAGGAATGGGAAATTTATCTTTAATAGTGAGCTTGTTGAGCTTCCTATAATCCTGACACATGGACCATGATCCATCCTTCTTGTGCACCAATACTACTAGAGTAGAGAAAGAACTTTGACTAGGTTGAATTATACCAGCCTCTAGCATTTCTGCAACCATACATTCAATTGCACTCTTTTGGGCATAGGGATATTTGTATGGCCTAATGTTTGGAGGAACACTCCCTGGAATCAAATTAATAGCATGATCTTGACCATGAATAGGTGGGAGACCTTTGGGAGTCTCAAATACCTTGGAATGATTGTCCAAATTTTTTTGGAGATCTAGAGAAATAGGTGATTTCGATGTGGAAAAATCTAGTAAACATAATTGTGCAATTACACCTCGTTTTCCCTTTTTTAGAAGCTTTGTCATACCGTTAGAGCTGATTACCTTTCCCGGTTTCCCTGCAATACCCCTTAATTCAACTTCCTTTCCTTCCACAAAAAATTTCATGAAAATTTCTTGAAAATTAAAAGCTAACGTACCCAAGGATTGTAGCCATTGGACTCCTAGTACAACATTAGCACCTCCCATTGGAATGGAAAGCATTGGGCTATTCAATACTATTCTCCCATGGATAGCTTGATATTATGGCACTTTCTAGAGCAATTTATGGTTCCTCCACTTGCAACCAGCACTTGACACTCTGGTGCTGGCTATGGGAAGCAATTCAATTCTTTTGCTATCTTACAATGAATAAAATTGTGGGTACTTCCTGAATCAATCAACACTATTACCTCTTTCTTCTTGATATGTCCTTCTATCTTGATAGTTTGAGGAGTGGTAATTCCAACCAATGCATTACATGATATGGTCGGATTCATTTCTTCTTTATCTAGGGTTTGTTTCTGGAGTATATCCTCTTCTTTTGACATTTCTTGTTCCTTTTCTTCCTCTTCTTCACAACCTATGTAGAATAATTTCTTCTCGTCACACTTATGACCTTTAGTGTATTTGCTATCACAACTGTAACAAAGCCCTTTTGCTCTTTTTTCTTCCAATTGTTGTGGTGTCAATCTTATAGGTTGTGCAAGGCTAGGGTTAACAACACTTCCATCTTTATAGTTGTGAGTGGTATGCTTCCTGGTTGCCATAATTTTGCTTTCCATTTTTCTTGCTAACCTGAATGCCTTCTCCATTGAATCAGGTTCACAAAGGCAAACCTCATGTTGGATATTATGCTTTAAAGTCCCTAAGAACACATCAATCCTATGCTCCTCTAGAATATATTTTAACCTTATGTTCAATTTTTGGAAGTCCTCAATGTGCTCCATCATTGAACCCTTTTGTTTGAGACTTATCAATTGGCTAAAAAAGGTGTTGCTTTTTGTATCCTCATAATGTGCTGTCATTTCTTCCGTAAAAATTGCCCAAGTGATAATTTGTTTACGAGAGCAAAGCCATTGATACCATACAAACTGATTTGGTTCCAAATATAACGCTGCAATACGTACCTTTTGTGTGTTTTGCACATTATTGAGATCGAAAAATTGCTCCATCTGAAGTATCCATGTTGCAAGATCCTTGCCATCAAACTTCCTCATATCGATTTTTGGAATATGGTCGGTCTTTGATCCAACATTAGAGTCTATGAAATCATGATTAACATTTCTTTTGTTCTCATCATGAGTTTCCCTTACTACCCTTTCACCATTAGTGACCATTTCTTGTAGCAACTTATTCAAATTTATCTTCATTTCTCCCATCTTATCATCCATGCCATGCATCTTAGCATCCATGCCATTCATCTTAGCTTCCACACCCTTTATCTTAAATTCCATGCCATTTATTTTAGCTTCAGCGTGACATTTGGTGCACTTGTTCTTGTAATTTTGATATATCATGTAGCATTTCTTCCTCTTCTTCATGAGTCATGCTAGGGTTTTCAGGTTCCTTACTAGGTGTTTGCATTTTATTTCCTTGGGGCATCCGTTACCGATATTCTACTATGCCCTTTGAATTCCTTCAAAATAAATTTTCAAACCAATCTTAAGCAAAAATTTAAAAGAATCTACACACCTTTTTTCACTTTGTAGGAGCTCGATATTGCCTCTGATGTATCTCTGTACTTTCAAATCATTCAGTTCTGAAATTACGACCTACAGTAGCCCTCTGTGTCCTCTTTCCAATGCCGCCAATTTGATCCAAATTGGATTCTCCAAGGAAGAGTTATGCAAAATCTCCCACAGTGACCTGATTATAGACTAGTTCAGTAGAGCGAACTTGTATGATGTGCCACGCTTTTGACCTTTGGCTCTGAAAAAGATATACAAGAAACTAAAATCTATCCTCTTTTTGTACCTTCTTACAAAATTTCAATCAAATGCTCAGAGACAAAGTTATGATGATTTTCCTCAGGTCACCTGTTTGGAATGAAATTCAGGAGTCTACAAGAAGACCAACTTCCTCAGATCATATCTCTGCAAATATAGAGCGAACAACTTTGAAATTAGGACCTAATATTCAGCATGATTTATTATCAAATGGGTTTTTTTGTAGCTTCTGAAACATCACAAAAAAAAAAGTTATAGCGAAAATGCCATGATGACCTGTTTGGAATGAAATTCAGGAGTCTGCAAGAAGACCAAATTCCTCATATCATATCTCCACAAATATAGTGTGAAAATCTCTAAAATTTGGACCCACAATTCAACATGATTTCTTTGCAAATGGGTTTTTTTTTTAGCTTCTGAATCATCGTAGAAAAAATGTTATAGAGAAAATGCCACGTATGGACATATTTGGAGCAACGAAACCATAGAATCCAAAGCTCTGGATACAAATGTTATGGGAAACCACTCAAGAAAAGATAGAAGAGATAGATCAATGGCCTTAGAATTCATCCTCTTCGAGGGGGAAACCTCCTTTGCATTACATAAATGAACAATTCTTGGATGATTCAAATGACAAAACCTCCTTTCTATATATAGGAGTCTAAGGAGTCACAATATAACCTAGCTGACCTAACAATAATGATATAAAGGCACAAAAATAACAATAGAGGGATTCTATGGGGCACAGTAATAACAATATGGGGATAATAGGGGCACAACAATATTAATAAGGGGTACAAATACAATAGTAAAGGGGTTATCACTAGTATTATAGGGACCCAACATAATTACTATAACACAAAAATCAATGTACATTGTCAATAAATTTTTGTGCTTACATTGAAATCAATGCACAATGTTAGTCCAATCACTTTAAAAATTAATGTACCATCATACATCCAATTACATCAAAACAAAAATCAACATTTACACTGAAATTAATGAATCTAATGCAAGCAATTAAATAAGATTAGAAAACAACATTTACACTAAAATCACTGCATCTAATGAAAGCAATCAAATAAGATTAGAAATCAACATTTACACTCAAATAAATTCATCTAGTGCACATAAGAAAATTGGATTATAAACCAACATCTACACTGAAATCAATGCACCTAGTGCAAGTAAGCAAATAGGATTAGAAATCACCATCTACATTGAAATCAATGCATTTAGTGCAAGCAATCAAATAAGATTAGAAATCACCATCTACATTGAAATCAATTCATCTAGTGCAAGTAATCAAACATTATTAGCAATCAACATTTACATTGAAATCAATGCATCTAGTGCAATCAATCAAATAGAAATAGAAATCACCATCTACATTGAAATCAATGCATTTAGTGCAAGAAATCAAATAGGATTAGAAATCATCTAAATTGAAATTAATGCATCTAGTGAAAGCAATCAAATATCATTAGAAATCAAAATCTACGCTAAAATCAATGCATCTAGTGCAAGAAATAAAATTGGATTAGAAATCACAATCTACACTGAAATCAATGTATCTAGTGCAAGAAATATTCTTCCCTCTTCCCCCCCATATATATCTATATCTACCTCCATCTCTCCTTATTTTCCACTCTATCTCAACCCCCTAAACACACATGCTATTTCACTTCATATCTATCAATCTCTTTGTCCCTCCCTACCTCTCTCCATCTCTCTCTTCTTTCCTCTCTTCACTTTCAATCTATATCTCTATATCCATTTTCCTCTCTATATCACCGCCAAAACATACACTCTATTTCTTCAATCTATATACATCTCTATCTCTCTCTCTCTCTCTCTTCCCATTCTTTCCCTATCCCCCACTTCTATCTCTCTTCCCTACTTATTTCCTCTCTCCTTCTCTCTCCATCCTCTTTATCACTCCCTCTCTCTCTCCCCACCTTTCTCTCTATATTTCTTTCTTCTTACCTCTCTCTCTCTCCCCCTCCAACTCCATCTCTCTTTCCCTCCCTCACTTCACTCTCTCACATTCTCCCTCTCTCTCTCTCTCTTACTCTTCAGCCTCCAACTCTGTTACTATATCCCTCCCTCTCTCCTTCTCTTCCCCATTCTCCCCATCTCTCCTTCTTTGTCTTTATTTCGACCCCAAACATACACACTCTCTCTCCATCTCATCATTGTTACTCCCTCTCTCTCTCCACTTCTCACTCTCTATGTATTTCTTTTTCCCTCCCTCTCTCTCCCTCCAACTCCATCTCCCTATCCATCCCTTGATCCTCATCTCTCCCTCCCTCTCTCCTCCTCTCTCTCAAATATTCTCTCTCATACTTCCTCTTTCTCCCTTTCTCTCCTATCTCCCTCTCTCTTCCCCTATTTTCCCTCTAATCCTCTCTCTTACCCCATCACTCTCCTCCTCTCTCTCAAGTATTATCTATCATTCTTCCTCTCTCTCACTCTTCCTCTCTCTCACTCTCTCTACCCTCTCTCTCTCTCTCTCTCTCCCTTTTCCCTCCAGTCCTATATCTTCCCCCATCTCTCTCTCTCTCTCTCTACCTATGTTATTATATCCCTCCCTCTCTCCTTTTGTCTCCTTCTCTCCCCCCTTCTCTCTATCTCTCCTAATTTATCTCTTTATCTCACCCCTAAACATACACTCTTTCTCTCCATATCTCCCTTATCAGTCCCTCTCTCTCTCCACTTCTCACTCTCTATTTCTTTCTTCTTCCCTCCCTCTCTCCCCCTCCAACTCCATATCTCTATCCCTCACTCTCTCCTCCTCTCTCTCATCCTTCCTCTCTCGCCATTTCTCTCCTACGTTTATCTCTCTTCCCCCATCTCTCTCTCTCTCTGCCCTCGAATCCTCTCACTATCTCCCTCCCACTCTCCTCTCTCTTCCCCCTCCATCTTTGTGTCTCCCTCTCCCGCTTTTACCCTTCCCTACCTCTCTCTCTTTTTATTCCTCCTCTCCCCTCTCCTTGAGTTTATCTCCATCTCTCCCTTGTCATTCCCCCTATCTCTCCACCTATATAAATTTATGTCTTTGTTCTTACCTCCAATATATATAGAGTTAATATATATCATGATATATTAATATATATTATAATATGACAAATTTAATATTGGATTAAAACAAAGTTATTATATTTAATAACATCAATATTATGATATATTAATATGAATATTAGATTTAATAATAATAATAATAATATTAATATTAATATTAATATTATGCTTAATAGTATTTTTTGCATGGTATTAATAATAATTTGGTCCTTGGTATTTTGCCCATAGGTTTCACCTAAATAAAACCTATTTTTTAAGTGTTATTAAGTGTCAAGAGGTTTATGGAGCAAATATCAAAAGAGGTTTTATTTATTTACCATACCTCTTGTTTATTTATACTTTTATTTATTTATCATATTTCTTTTATTTACAATGTTATTTGGCCCACAAGCTTGGTATATAATTAGATGTTGATTTCTATCTTATTTGATATGTTTTCATTTATTTACCATACATATTTATACCTCTTTTATATTTATTTATATATCATACCTCTTTTATAAATATGGTAAAACACATTTTTTGAGTTTTCATAAATATAAAGAGGTTAATGGAGTAAAGATAAAAAGAGATTTTATTTATTTACCATACCTCTAGGATTTTTTTTTTTTTTTTTTGTTATCATACCTTAGGAGTAAATATAAAAAGAAGTCTTATTTATTTACCATACTTCTAGTTTATTTATATTTTTCTTTTTTTACCATAGCTCTTTTTTACTATTCGAAACCTTCTTATATTTAAATTTATGTTGTGTTTATACATAATCATAATTAAATTGATTTTTAAATAGGCCGGCATTAGGTTAACAATGTTAAATGTTAAATATTACATTTACTTTTAAGTTTACATGTTTATGCTTTTACGGGAGATCTACCCCATGGGCGGAATAATTATTTTATTTTTAATTTTTAATTTGAAAATATACATATAAATAACCAAAAACAATATTATATTAATTAAAATAAAAATTAATTTCAATTAATTAAAGTTAAAATAATATTATTGAATGAAAAGTTTCTTTCTGTTTTCTAAGAGAGTAAAGAGATTTATAATTATTCCATTTAAACTTTGATTTACAAATAATTTAATAATTTAAACTTCCATAAATTTTGGGTTTTGGGTGATTTTTCCCTAAACCATAGGGGTTATAGATCATCTTGCCTTGATAATTGGCAATGTAAAGGCATTGTTTTACATCTGGCACTCTTTCTACCACGGTAACACCTATCCAAATCTCTCATAAGATAAAACTAATCTAGATAGTGTGGTTGTATTTTCGGATCCATGTGATTGGTGCCCCTGAAAATCGACATCTCAACCATCAGAGTGATTTTAGATTCTATGGGCATTGAACTAGCCACAACTAGTTGGGAACTAGAGAAAGAGAGATGCAGTGCACTGCTAAACCTTATAAAAACCTAATTGGTTTTTAGATTTGAAGTTCATTGTAATGGAGACATGGTAGGTGCTTCAGATGTTGGTTACATGTCTGGCAATTTGAACCGCTATGGATGGATCAATGGATGTTGAGGTTTCTTTGAAAGTCAGTCTTTAACAAAGTTGACGAAGCCTTTGGATCTAATGCTCGATTACTCTCACATTGTTGTTGAGCTAAATCAAATATTTAGCTTGCAGAATGATTGATCCAATTGTTATGCACTATGGAAAAGGTCAACTATCTTGCTTCTTGGCGGATCTAGCTACTGCGCTAGATTTGGTGAGTAACTCTTAACAAAGTCTGAAAAAGCATTTAGTAATTAATTTTAGATTTTTTGGAGTGTTTCCATATTAAATTTTCTATTTATTAGATTTCGTTTTTCATCTATATCTAGAAGATGACAATGGGTGGTTCCTGTTAGTGTCAGTCTTTGAAACCTTCCACCAGTGATTAAATATTCTCTTACAAAGTGGTCTTAAGGTGTCAAAGTCAAATTTTGTCATTTCAGTGAGCCTTCAAGTAAAATTTGGTCAGTAGGTATTAGGTCTAGGGTTTGTTTTCACTCTTTCCAAAGTTTTCCAAGTGTCGGTCCATGTCACCATTCATCTAAGTGTACCATCATTCATAGAGTTTTCATCATCATTTTAGGCTCCAATGGGTCATTTTACACCTTGTTCATGTTTCAGTTTTACTAGGTAAGGCTCATTTCCCTCTCCCTAGGTTTTGAAGATAATTTCTCTTGGATGGTCAAATCATCAAAAAAACTTGTATCCTGATGCTCATTCACCTTCCCCTATCCTTAAGGTACCTTCTTAGGAACTTCCCATCATTAATATCCCTCAAATTCATCATTTTCCCACGAACCCTAGCTTCTTGCTACAATATGACAATTTTCTAGGCTAGGCCTGTGTTTTTCCCTTTTGAACCCCTTCCCCTCCCTCAACATTTTAAATTTCACTTTTCCCTACTTCATAACATCCCTCCCTACTTCCCAAAACTTTCTCAAGAATTTAGAAGCCCCTTATCCCCTTCATTTCACTTCATTTCGACAAATCCCTTGTTCCACACATCGAGATAGGTTTTACTCAAATGATGTTTCTGAGCAAGAAAACATGAATGTGGGAAAGGTGAGAGAGTTTTTTTTCCAGAATAGGCTAAGGAAGAAAAACCTCATTCACGTTTTACACAAGTGTCACGGTTTTAGAGAAATGTCAAAAATAAAGTTGCCTTAAGAGGGTTGCTGCACCTCTAGAGTGACCTTGGGAAAATCAAGCTTTCTCCTAGCTTGGTTGGCCAAATGACTTGTTTTATGAGTGAAATGATAACTATACATAAATATATTTCCAATGAGCTATCTTGAGCTCAATTTTTAGTTGAGGAATACCTTCAAAAGTTGACTGCAACATCACTCTGTATTTAGGCAGCTTCATTTTGCACATTTTGACCAGTCTTGGGAGATTTGACTTTTGATAGGGTAAATGAACTCCAAATCGAAACATTAAAGATGCTTGGGAAATTAGACTCAATAATCGGTCCAACGAGCTATATTTCACCCAATTTGGACACTGGTAAGACCTCCAAAATTGGTCTGCAAAAGGGTGTTGCGCATCAAATTTTGCAACACATGAAATTTCAGCTAATGGCGCTGCGCATTGCGTTGGCTCAGTATTTTGCAAAATGGCCTATACTTTTGGATTTCTCATGAGAAAACAATGAAACCAAGAAATTTTCATAAAATTTTGAGGAGATCTGGGTCACCTAAAGGGCCAAAAACACCTAAAAAATGCCCTCTCTACCACTTTTTGGACCCACAGGAACCAGTCTTGGGAGAAATGATTTTGGAAGGGGCAAATGGACTCCAAATCCAAAAATTCTAGTTTTCCCGAAAATTATATAGGTAGAGCTTTCCAACAAGCTATCTTGGGCCTGATTTGGTGAAGTGGAAGGCCTCCAAATTCATCCTTGAAGTGGTATTGTGTATCAGGCTCAGGGCGCTATGCATCAGACAAATTTTTGCCAATTTTGCCTAAAAACTCAGAATTTCGACTAGTTTGACTGTCAATTGACTTTTTCTTCTCTATTTTGTAAATTAATGATGTAATATGATGTAAATTTATGTGCTATGATGTAAATATGATGAAAAATTACTTGAGGAGGTATATACATCAGTTAGAGTTGGTTTGAGGATGAATGAATTAGTTTCCATAGTTATAGAGGCAAGCTGTTCCGCTGCCTATTTTTCAGTTCCTAGTTTAGATCTTGTTGAAATGGCTCCTTGACTCATGGATTCATAGTCAATGATGATTCCTCTGGATCATCCGAATCAAAATTGACAGCAATTGATTTTGGATGAGCCGTAGCACAACACGAGCGAATATACGACACCACCCTCAGGACAACCCCTGATGGCTAGCATAGGTTGTTTGATGCCTATATCTTGTACTTTCTTAGTCATTTGTCAAGGTTGGACTATTGTGGATGCATTGAGCTATTTTGTACATCACTTCTGCAATTTGGCAAGGAAATAGACCAAGGTTTTGTAGCATTTTGTGGGAATATTGTGGTAATGTGAATTAGAATTTTTTCTTCTCATTTATTCAGTTTATCTTATGTTTATGTGTTCCATCATCTCTTTCTTTCTACATAACTAAATGAATCAAGTTTAAAAGGTGGAATCCATTGGTGTTTTAGTGCTCTACTTTAGGTTTTATTTAGTTTTGAATGTTTTATACTATTTGAAGAGGACTCATGACATTTGCATGCCCTCTCCAACTCCTCACTAGTCTTTAGACTCACCATTACATTCATTTCAAAGTGCTAAAACACTTTCCTACCTCGCCCCACAGAAACATCTACAAATTTATGTTGATTTCCCGGACCCAAAGTTGCCTTCCACATTTGATCCAACAACCAACCATTAAAATCAATCAAATTCCTTTGAGCAAAAATACCTAGCCTAAAATTAGTATTCATACCAGTCATCTCAAACCTTACTTGCCATATTTTCTTTGAGATTGACGAGGAGAGGGCCCTCTCCCGACCTAGAAGTTCTAGCTACCAGGTTAAGCGTGGTTTGATGTTACCCTAGACCTGCCTTTCTTAGCCTGAGGTAGATTTACGCACTAATAGTTACAAACTTAGATTTGACAGTGTTTAATTATTTAAATCATATTTATTTGATTTTTTTTGGAGCTTCTCTACATTATTTAGTTCTCTTGGGAGATCAGATCTTCCATATATGTCTTCAAAACTTCGAACCAAAAAAACATTATCCTTTTTCTCTTAAATGTGTTATTTCTTTTGGTTGAATTCAAATTGCAGACATAGACAGACATGGTATGGTCGTGAATGCAACTTTAGTAGCTATGGCCAAACACAAAAGAAAGCATGGCTTAAATGTTTATCAGGTTGCTTCTTTGGTGGTAAATCCCATAACAATTCAAGAATTTTTAAAAATAATATTTGAACATTTTAAATGTAATCCCTACATTGATTGCAAAGGAAATCCAGTAAAGTTGTTGAAGTAATTGACGTGTGTTAATACTATGGAGAATTATGGGCAGGCTCTAGACAATGCAGTTAGTTCACCAAACAACGTAAGTTGTAACAATACTCTATGTTTCTTACTCAAAATTTTGATGAATATAAGCAGAAAGTTAAAATTTACTTATGTAAATTTTATTTTACTTTGCATATAATTTCTCCATATAATCTTTGTTCAAGGACTAGATTCATTATTTAATCTAAAGAATTATTGATTTACCATAATTATAAAAAAATACATAAAATGAATCATTATAATATTTGTTGAAGGAGTAGATTCGTTATTTAATCTAAAGAATTATTGATTTACCATAATTATAAAAAAAAATACATAAAATGAATCATTGCAAATTGATAGTCATATTGTAGAGAGCGGGGTTATCAAGATCATCTACAAAATATATGTTACAGTAATTGAAGCACTTGGAAAAGATCTACGAGCCATATGCATTCTACGAAGGAAGGTGAATTATGTGCAATGGAGATGAAATACAAATTTATTGGTGTTGTATTGTTTTAAACATTTTGATTGGTAATCAAGCAGCATACATGAATAATTTTTTTAATATATTTGTGCAGATTCGATACAATTCTGAAAAATTGTTTCAAGAGCTCTCTGAAGATGAACGAAACAATTTTGGATTCGATGTGAAGATTAACAAGACAATTTCGGATTTGATGTTAAGATTATCGAGTGGAAACATTACATCAGAAATATTCATATTCCCTGACTTGGTGAATATATCTTAAATGGGTGAATATGTATCAATGGATTACAATGGTTGCAATGGCCATGAAGACATAAATTTTCACTTCACTGGGTTCACTATTTCTGGGAGAGTGATGGGGGATGTTGGAGCAGAAAGTTGTCCAGATATAAATGGAGGTTGTGCCAATGTGAACGTTGAACTCATTTCCACCAGCAATTATCTCATTAATGATGCATTTATGTCATAGGGAGGTAGTTACATGTTTACAAATATTACTCCAAGGAAATATAGGCTGGTTGATTCCCATCATGAATACGTAAACTTCATCAACCCTCAAGCAGTATACAAATATCAGGTCATTTCAAATCCCACTACATTTTTTTTCAAAAAGGAAAGGACATGATATTTTTTTGTCTTTGCTTTCATTTGATACGCAAAATAAGTTTGGAGATTCCTTAAGGATGAGTGTCCTAAGCACTGAGTAGCTCTCCATGAAATTGAATGCGAAGAAGTGGAAAGAGTGGGCTTTGTGAGCCAATTGTTAAACACAGGAAGAAGATACAAGGTCATACCTAATGTCGATCCTAGCTAGGATGGTGCTATGCATGAGGTACAACCATTGAGGTTTATAGAGTATATTTTATATAATATTCGCTTTCAAATACATGATTCTCATGTTCTCTTAACAATTTTTCAAAGAGGCTCTCGCGAGATGGAGTTGGGCTTTGGAAATCTAGTCGTAGATGACATATTTTATGCCCAAGTTATGATATGGATGGCTTATTTGTTTCTCAGGGTAATCCTATTTTAGGTTTTCATGTATACCTTTATTCAAATGATGTCCATGAGTTGAAGTACCCTCAAAGAAGCTCCTTGGCTAAATCAAGCGCTTTGTCATGCAATATCTGATGCATATGGGAAATTAGATTTTAATTTTACTCCATGTGGAAAATAAAGGTTGCTACCATTCTACAAGGGTGAGAATACAATATTTGATGTTTCACTTCCATATATAGAGGTTCTTGTTGAGCACAACCATGTTAATATATCTCAGCCATTTTAGGTCACAAGTTTCTTAGTTGGAGGACTTGTGGTGACTTTTGAAGAAATTTGTTTTGAAGATGTTAAGATATTAATTGATGGATGAGAAATAGCTACAACAGATGTCTAGGGATATTACAAACTTGATCATGCAACATCAACACACTACACAATCAAGGTTGAGAAGGATCACTTCGAGTTTAGCGGTTTGGAGAATTTCATGGTTGTGCCAAACATGGCTTCAATCCCAAAGATAGAAGCAACACATTATAATATTTGTGGTTCCTAAAATTAGTGACAAATGGCTATTATGGCAAGCGTCAAGTTGGATTGGCACATGGGCTAGACAATATTAAGCCTCAACTAAAGAGGATTGATGATATGGGAAACTTATTCTTCGAGGCTAAACCATGTTAATATCAAATATCCCCACTGACCACAATAGCAAAACGTGATTTTGGTCTTCATTTTTCACCAACACATATTGATGTGACAGTGACTAGACCAATGTTTGGCATTGAATTTATAAAGGCCCTTGTTGATATTCGTGGATCGATGATATGCAATGAAGGATGTGACTCCTCAGTTTCTATATCACTTACTTCTCTGGTTGTTGAAATCTAGGTTCAGAGAAGCTTAACTCTTTAATTTTAACAAATTAGAGGATTGACTTCATATTTGATAAAGTCCTACCTGGTGCATTGTGTCTTGAGGTAAAACATGGACCTTCATCTGATTTGTTAGATTGGGATGATGACTGGTGTTGGGAGAGAAAGTTATTGATGTCAATGTTGGTGTTTCTGATCGTTCAGAAATAGTGTTTATCGAAAAAGGTTGTTGGTTGCGTATTATGTCTACTCATCCTGCAGCTTCGTACATCGTACAACCAAACAAAGAACCAATGAATTTGTTGATTGAGAAAGGATGGTAGAAAATCTATTTAGAAGCTTCTCATGTGCACATGCTTCATTTCTTGAACTAGTGCATTTTCCTTAGAATGTCTTCATTAGAATTCAATGTATTGAACCATAAGCCTGTATATTTAACTGGTGAAGAATATATACTAAGTGGTGAAATACATGTTGATTCAAGTTCCTATCCCAAAGCAAATGAGTTGTCTCGAAGCATTATTGTAGACATATGGCAAAAGGAGAGTGCATTTATAGATATGATCAATAATGTCAAACTTGTTTCAAGTGCTAATGGACCAAGAAAAAATGTTGTATATAAGTACACTGAATGGGCCAATCTTGAAGATGAAATGGTCTTTGTTTTGAGAGATAAAAGGAATGCTAGTGAGAAAAATAGTTTTGAAAATGTCTTGTTTTATCCAAGAAGTCAGCGCGTTCCTGTTAAAACTGATGGGTGCCAACCTAATATTCCTTCTTTTGTGGGGTTCCTAGGAAAGTACATTCAAGGTCAATGCTGCCAGAAATCCCAGGTGTTGACATTAAAATAATTTCTCAAAATCACAGTAGCAATGGTCATGTGAAAAAGGCTCACTTGGTTCTTCAAACTTCGACAAGATTAGATGGTCTATTTTTGGGTGGCCCTTTGTATGATGATACTGAGTACTATGTTGAAGCTTCCAAGGAATATCATTTAAAAGAACTTGCATATGACTCCTTTTGAAGCTTAGCTCTATGCTCATCCAATTTAATTGGATGCCCCACTTGACTGGCCAAACCATAAAGAATATTTGATCATGAGTATTCGACCTTCTGTCCACTCCCTGTGTTTGTGGTCTTTAGTAGAGGAATCACTGACTTTGCGTCAAACAACACTAGATATGGAAAAAATCTCTTCAATCGCATTTCTTCAAACTACTACCATGTAAGTCTGGATTTACTATTGCATTCAATGCTTTACAATGAAACTCTTGTAAATGCAGGTTGTATGTGGATAAAATATAAACCAATGTAAACGTGGGTTGTCTTGTATATTTATGTATGGGCATACATGATAAAGTATTTGAAAGTGAATGGGATACTTTTTCAAGAGCTTTCATGCTCTATCTTGAGACTCAATATGCAACGTGGAAGTAATTTGACCGTACTGGAAGTGGACTCATATCCTGATAATGCATACAATTTCTTTGTGGACATATTGATTGAGATGATGGGGAGCTTTAAATCATTAAAGGAGCTGGTCATATGTGTTGTGCCTTTGCTTAAAGAAAAATGTGTCTTCTCAATTCGTTGTTTGAGAGGCTTCCTAATCTCCAATGTTTGTTAATTGGTGACAACTTTATCTTGGTAAAAACAGAATTTCTTCTTTTCTTTTACATGTGCAACGAATAACATGTTTCAATGTTTAAGAATGTTTTCATTTTCTACTTAGTTGTCAGGTATAGCATAAAAAAAAATTATACAAAGCATATATTGATGTAGCTTATGTTGACTATTCTGTTTTGGTTCATTATTATGTCCAGTTTGCAAATTCAGTATCCAATAGATATGAAACAAAAATAAGTAACGACTTTGTTTCATATCTATTCCTTAATGAAATTATACACTACATAAATTAAAAACGTTAACCTGCTATAAGATGTGAAAAGACCATAAAATTATTCCATGGTTTTTTCCATGATGTTCATAATGAATATTTATGTCTTTTACCTCATAAATGAGTGCAGAGTTGGCTTATTCTGGTTTTGAAATTCAATGCAGGAACTTTCAAAATATCCCATACCTCGGTGTCTCAAATCCCCACTCTCTCATCTCCGTATATCCATGTTTATGTAGAAATAATTGAATTTCATGATAGGGAAATCAGTGTATTAAGTTTCTTTCTTCAAAGCACCCCTACTCTAGATATCATAGAACTTCGTTTAATTCATGACTTGAATTATGACGATCCATGATATGTAAAGTTTTTGGAGGAAGTGATGTATTTGAATGGAGTTTCAAAGCAAGAAAGGATATTGGTATGAGAATCTTCTTTTTTAATACATGCTTCAAAATATTTAAACCATTGACCAGTAAAAAGGCTTTCAGGCTTCATTTTCTTTTATTTTTTTTCTTTACAGAAGGGTATGACCAATGCAAGTTGTATGTGGATACGAGGATGAATTATATTGTGGATACAAGGATAAATTCTACTGTGGATACGAGGATGTGGACACTAGTGGAATGACCTTCTTAGTCTTGGGAAACATCGAATATGGAATTGGATGGTAGTCTCATGGAGTGGGTATGCGACATTTTGCCCCATTTTCATTTTGTTTATCATTCATACTTTGCATTGGTTCTAATTGTTAGTTTCTATTATTTATCTTTTCGTCATTTATATCATTAACATTCCATGTTTCCCAGGAAAGGTAACATATTTGGTTTCTTTAGATGAGAAACCTGTAGGATTAGGATGTTCCCAAAGAGTTTTAAACATTTTTCCAATATGTCTTGTCGATTTTGGATTGCCATTGCAGGTTATCGCTTTAATTGTTATCTGATTTGACATTTGATTGACAACAAATTCCATGCTTTTATAAATTATTTGTATGTTAATTTTTAAAAGTATTTAAGAAATTTGTCTTTAATAGCCACACTTCAAACAATGGATTTCACACTACTAGGTTTAAGGTTTGGGTTATGTATTTGGTTAAAATTTCCCAAGATTTATATCATATCTCAAGTGTCAGGTTTGGGTTATGTATTTGGTCAAAATTCCCTAAGATTTATATCATATCTCAACCTTTTGAAATTCATGCATTCATACCATTTGAATGTAACACATCATGACAAGGATGAGCCCTATTAAGCTTATCAACTCTGTTACTATGATTCATGAATCATACTTCAAATGGACTCTAAATTTGGTTATCTTCCTTGCTAAACAATATTAAGCAAAATCCTCTCATTCAAACTCAACCCAAGTCATACTCAAAATTTTGACATGTGAATAACCTTTGCTCAGTAAAAAGTTTGGCACCAAAGTCCTTGCAAGTCAGACGAGACTGTCTATTTTTAAAAAAAATTGATCATATCCTTAAATTGTTAGCCCTTGGACTCCTTCATTAAAGAAAATATAATTCTATGATCTTGGTAATTGGTCTATCAAAACCTGGATGGGGCGAAATATGAGTTAAGGCATAGAGAAAGAAATTTTCCTTGACATTTCCTAGAATATTTTGAACTTTTGGGGGCACATGACGTGACACTACCATCACGACAACAACATTTTTTGGTAAAGTTCCACTGCAAGAGGCATCCATTGATTCACGTTCCACAACCCGTGACCGTAAAGATGATTCTTCTTGAACACTCTTCTTAGATGATGATAATGCTATATAGTCCTTATCATCAGAAAGTATGGATTTTCTTTCTTCACCCATGCTCCACCTTTCCCCTCCCAATGGTATATATGCATTAGTTTCTCTTGCATGCTTCCCTCTGATTGCAAAGTTGTACCCATACTTGAAATCCTCGTCTTGATCTTGGTAAAGAAAGAACACAACAATTATTGGATTTACTTTGAGGACGCAAATACCAAATCCATGTCATTTTTCTTTCCTTGGTTAATATATTGCATCATTGTGTTTGATAGTTAATTCATTATTATTATATGCCAATAAATCTCTATCAAATAGCATAGAAGGATGACCTGGATGTTTTAGAGATACATAATATGAATTAATTAAAAATTCATAGGGTTATTTCGATTCTCATATTTCTATTTCACTTCTTTAGAGAACACTATATATTCAAATACCAATTCAACTCAAACCAAACTAAAATAGGGAATCCTAGTTATGAATATGTTTCTCTCTCCATACCTTATAATGGCATTACTTTTTTGAATTATACTTGAAGTTCATTCATAATAACCTGGATTTATATATTTCTTTTAGAACCAAATTGAAATCATGGTAAAAATACGAATATCCCATTAAATTTGACCTAAAGATGATTCAAAGAATATCACCTTTAGTCTGAGCACGTGGCAAACTAATTTCTGAGGTGTGAATCTTTATTAGAGGCATCGTTTGTTTATTTTTTTTGGTTAGAAAATGGTTTTCTCTTTCTTTTATGTGAATTTCAATTTATCATATCTAGCATGTTGAGAAATGGGAAATAATAATGTGTGATATTTATCTTGTAGAAATTGATGTTGAATGAAAGGATAAAGAGTTTAACCAAGCTATAATCCGCTTTGGTAAAGGTAGAGGGACATCTTAAAAAGTTACCTAAGAATACACCATATACATAGTTTGAACATAATTAATATATGGCTATTTCATTTGCAGATGTGTTCTTTTTTCTATCCAAGATATCACAACAAGACAAATATTGATATTGTAGAAATTGCTAGAGGACCTCATTGAGGTCAATTTTTCTGATGTTCTACTTGATTGATACATTGTCATGACAGGAAGGCTTTAATATGAATTAATACATTACCAAAACAAATTATATTCAATGTTTATACATATAAAAGATAAAACCAAATGCCAATTCCTTCATTTGATTGTTACCTTACTTTAGTGTGGGTAGGTTACATGAAATATGATTGGAAAAAAGATGGGGAGACAATATAGAGATCATGTCTTGGATATGATTCATTTTTTGTTGGAGATCCTTCAAGCACTTCAGCCATCGACTTTGGAAATGTTTCTAGTAAGTATTCCTATGGTTTTTAATGTTTTGATTCTTTCACCTCATGGTTATTTTGGGCAAGCAAATGTTTTAGGAATGCGTTATACAATATCGATGGACAGATAAACAATTTTTTTATAATTTCAGTGTCCATTCCATGATATCCTCTCGTTATTGTTTGATTGTGTTTTGAACATTTATTTCGATTTTTCTTTGTATTTTAACTATGAAATTGAAAGTACTTGGTATTGTGTCTGTTTAAACAACAACCAAAGCTTGAAGATGAAATTAATATTACATGATATTGATTGAAATCCTTTTAACTATTTTGTATTGAAATATTTTCATGATTATTATGAAAGTTTAATTTCATATTGTTATTTGAGAACATGTTGTTTATATAATTGACTAATTTCATGCATTAGACAACAAATTGTTGCTGCAAATAAAATGACAAGGATTAGACATCACACCTTAGATTATTTGTTTTAACAAGTTATTTACAGCTTAAGCTTTTTAGCATGTAACTTAGTTGGCATGATTGTGCCTAAGCTTTCCCTAAAGGTTGAATACTAAGTTACTAAGGTGTTCTTTTCTATGGTGACTTTAATTTGTTTATACAGGTTATCTGGCAACATAGTGGCCATTATTGCTCAACTAAAGAAAACTTGTTCGAGATTCTTGCTCTTATGGGGAAGAATGGCTTTAACATTGTTGATGTTGAGGTATATGTAATATAAATCCTTTATAGTCTACTTTCATTTATATTCTACTGTTCATCGTCCTTCATGTCTTATACTCTGCATTCTAGGTTCTTTTGTTTTCAAAAAAGGAACTCAATATTGATGGTAAGCAATAGGATTTGAAGAAAGAGAACACCAACACTGGAGCAACAAATGCAAAAGGAGAGAGAAGATAACCGGTCTAGTGGTACCCTTAAAGCCAATATCCCGCATAAGGCACACACATAGAGGCTGATGTTCAAATATTCATAGTTGGTGAATTCACCTGCAATGACTTGATAGCACAATGATAATGTTTTATAGTGATGAAACAACATTTCATGTGTAAATTATAGTCCTGCCAATGTTATGTTGGAAACTCATGTTCTAATACTTGACATTTCATATAATATAATTTCTGTGGTTGAAATTATTTATAGTTGCACTTCATATTGTTTAGTATTTTAACTAACATATTTAATTTTGAATTTTCATATTAGATTAACCAATTCACATTGTATGATGTTTTTTTTTTTTTTTTTAGTCGCAAAATCATACTAATTAATCTATGTTGATTAATAATCAACACATAAAATCAATATAAAACTACTAAATTAGTAGTTTATATTGATTAATGATGAATACAAATAAAATGAATATACGACTAAATTAGTCATTTATAATGATTATTAATGAAAATAAATTAAATGAATATAAACAACTAAAATAGTTGTTTATATAATGAATATGAAACTACCAAAAAAAATAAATGACTACTGCAAATGATTAATTTTTCATTACAAATGACAACTAAATTTTGCATATATACAACTATTAGTAGCTAATCTACAGTATCATATAACATGAAAAAAATTTAGTCATATTTCTTTGATCATTAATTGGTTTCAAACGATGACTAAAATTTGCATATATATATATGACTATTAGTAGCTAATTTACGGTATCTTATAACACGACCAACATTTTGGTCATATTTCTTTGGTCATTAGTTGGTTTTCTTAGATGATCATATAGTAATATATTTTGTTGTATATTTGGTCATTAATTGTGGAAATGAATGACTAAATCAATAACTAAATTTATGACTAAATATATTGATAGATGATAAAATTGAGACAATCAATTAATGAATAAGCTAAAAATGCCTAAAAGTTGGTTGCGTTATAAGATACTGCAAATTAGCTACTACTAGTCACCGACTGAAAAATAGTCATTTATATGCAAATTTTAGTCGTTGTTTTAGTAACAAATTAGTCATTTTGTACTAGTGACAGTTTTGGGGACCCTTCAATATTGTTGAGAGGATTGGGCCAGTAACCTATCAACTTGCACTTCCTTTGATTGAGAAAGTCCATGATGTTTTCCATGTGTCATTACTTAATAAGTATGTTAAAGATGTTGAAAATGTGATAGACTGGTCTGTATTGCATGTCGAACTAGATGGAAAATTCTAGTCGGAGCCTTAGTTTATATTGCAGAAAACATTGCTCATGCTTTGGAACCAAGCAATCAAGCAAGTTAAAGTGAAGTGGAATCAATTTGGGCCCGATGAAGCTATATGGGAGATGGAAGATCAAATGCTAGCTATGTATCCTTCCTTCTGTGTCGGTTGAGGTAAAGCAAATTTGGTATGGTGTTTAGGTACATGCCTTTGGTATATGTTTTGGTACATGTTTTGATGATGTTTTGGTATAGGTACATGAATATGGATGTAAATACCACCATGAGCTATGTTATAAATATTCAATAAGAGGTATGGGTTTCATGTTGTCATGTTATTATGTTATCATGTTGTTATGTTTACATGTGGGTTGGAATTTAGCAGGATGATCATTGTAAATACTGAACCGAGCTATGTTATAAATCTCCATGAGTAGCATGTCTTCTTTCCAAATGTTTTACTAAGGTATATGTGTGATTCAACACCAAGAATAGTGTCCGCCAAGGGGGGGAGGTCTGTAACATCCCTGATCAAAATTCAATGTAAGAAAAGTTCAAAATAATAACCATGGTTGATGGGACACATATTCCCATCTTAATGTTGGGGTAAGACATCCTAGGGGTGTTAATTTGGTTTATTATGGTTAAAGAAATTGACAAAGGAAATGGCTAAGGCTTTGGAAAGGAAAAATGGCATTTTTTGCACATTTATTTATGAAAATAAAGGAAAATAGGAGAAAAGGGAGGTGAAAGGTCACAGGTGGCATGTGAGGAGGAAATTGATGGAAAATAATGGAAAATGAAGAAAATAGAAGCCTCATTAACAAAAAGGTTTATGAGGGTCAAATGGTAACCTTTTGTCAGTTCAGTTTTGGAGCTCTCTCATTATTCTCCCTCTCTCTCACTCTTGGACACTTAGATGTTTCTTGGAGCACTTGGGCATTGGATCAAGAAAGGCAAAGAGGGAAAGAGGAAGCGAAGATCAAGAAAGAAAAAGAAGGATCAAGTAGCTACAACATGATTCTTTGCAGGTATTGATTTGCATGTGTTATTTCCTTGCTAGATTTGGCATGGATGGTATTGCATGTGTTTCTTTTTCTATTATGGCATGGGTTTTTCCAGGTGTGATAGTGTTTTTCAGCCTAGCCCTGCCATTTTCTGATAGCCTTGATGATATGATCTCTCATAGTTCAATTGAGCTATATTTTTGGAAGGATTCAAAGTTGAGTGGGTGGATCTCTGAAATTACAATCACATGACCTAGTGGTCCCTGAACTGGACTGTGGATCATGGTAGGGCCACTAAACTACTAACCCCTCAGCCAAATTGTGGGTTGCGGTAAAGCCATGATTGTGTGCCTTGTTGGGCCTATGAATCCTTTCCAGTGAATGGCGAGATATACAGTAAAGCCAAGAGGTGGATTTCTCTTTTTTTGGCCTATTAGTCTCAAGGTGGGATGTATGGTAAAGCCTAGAGAGTGGGTCTCGATGTAGGTCCTAGTGATCCCTGGATCAAACTATGGATTACGGTAAATCTTGAGAGACTAAGAGGCACTCAAATTCCTCATGGTGTAGGTGAAGAACTCCCATAGCATCTACGCTTTTTTAGTTATCTTTGATTGGTTATGAGTCCCACATACATGCTTGGAATATGGCACAGGGGTGATTGGCTAAAAGATATTAAGCTCAACCAATCTATGGTCAGGTGGAACGTGGTAGTCCCATCCCCGGTTGGTTTCTACATTCATTAATGAGAAATTCATCCCTTTGGTTTTCATGTGTTAATTTATTGGTTTATATGTGGATTCTATGGCTGATGTATTTATGGTATTTTTGTTGTTACTATGCTAGTTATGTATATGTTTTATGACAAAAACTATGCATGGCTCTCATCATGTTCTTACTTCTAAATGAATGGACAATGCATCTATGACCTAATAGATGATAATGCAGAAAATAACATGAGGGAACAATGGTTCTTAGCCATTCTAAGATAAGTACAAGATCCCTATGCTTAAATCTGTTGTTTACACTTGTACATTACATGTAAGTGATATGTTTGGCAAAATGTCTGTCATGGCTAGTAGGTCTAGTTAAGGGCTTGTTAAACTAATTTCTTTTGCATCATTGTTTCCCTAATATTTTACTCCTTTGATGATGTCATTCCATTTTGGGTAGTGACCTAGGCTCTAGGCCTGAAAAAGTGGCTCAAATATTGGGGACACTGGCACAGAACTAGACAAAATGGTCCTTGGACACTAGATTGCATGCTTGCGAGAGCATCCAGAGGTCCCTCGATGTTGGCATGCCCATGGCATGAGAGTGTTAAGAGGTCAAGTGATCAAAACATTCAGTGGAACCCAAGGGAAAGCTTCCTGAAGTGTTGGCATGGTTCTCAAGGGTCTTGTAGCTAATGTGGAAGTTTTGTATGTTCTGTTTCCATCGATTCCATTTCCTTAAGGTCACATAGGAGGTTGAATTCAATCATAGTAGCCTCTCATCACATGTTTACCCCAGTTGACCAGTTACTTGGGTGGATGTGGGAGGAGGGTGTTACACACATAAATCAGGGAATGGAAGTTTTTCATTTGAATGTAGAGTGGACGAATCGTTTCTACATGATCCTCCCGATCTCTCATCTTATCTTTCCAGGAACATAGATGTGAAATTTCCCATCCTCCGTCATCCCCTCTTTATGATTCGTCAGATCATGAGGAGGTCTTTGTTTGTAATCTTGAACCTTATGATAGTGGTTGCCATGATATTTTCATTAGCTCATTTGATCAAGATTCTGATTTTTCCACTGTCGATCTTTCTAAGCCATTGGTCTTTGATAATCCATCTTCTGATGAATTTGGACCTTCCCAAGTTATTGAGGCACTTTAGCCCAAGTTGATGGTTATGGTATGTTCTCATAGCCTTGAGGTCAGTTCCACTTCAGATCAAAAATGTGTTGAATATTTATAGGATCCTCATCACTCTGTTGTACACATTGAAAATCAATCTATTTTATAATCTCCACATCCTCCATTTGTATCACACAATCCTATCGCTTAGTAATTGGAGCAGTGATACATAAAAAGCACTATTGCAAAACAAAAATTTTCTTTTTTCTTAATGTTTACTCTTTTTTCAAGTTCTAAAATTTGTGCTTCTAGGTGTTCAACTCGTAATGTATTTGGACACCATGGTACATCCGCAAAGCGCCTTTCATGCACTTACCATCTTTACTTTTCTGCGGGTTCATTCAAACTTAGAACGTTTTGGTTTATATTGTCTTATGTTTCTTGTTTGTTGGTATGCTTGTATATCTATCTTGACATGCATTCCCTCATGTACATAGGCCAACCAATGTGCCAATGGTTGAATTGGAATTATCACTTTATGTAAGTTTGGCATATGTTCTGTTTAGGTTAGGAGTAGGAGTATTTTTTCTTTCTTTGTTGTTTCCTTTAAATTTCTTTACTTTGTTTTTCTTTCACTCTACTTCTTTCCCTTGTTTGTTTTCTTTTTAGCTATATGTTAGTTTCCACATGGAACTATGTTTGGATTCTTAGACAAGCTCGGCGAAATCCAAGAGGAAGTTGTACTATTGTCAATGCTTGTTTATCTTTCTATTCCCTCTATGAGAACCTTGCATTTGTTTTAGTCTATGATACTCCCATGGAAAATGCATCCCTTTCGAAGAGAGTCATGGTGAAATTGCGATGCTTTCACTTTTAACTAGTACCACCTACTCTAGTCAGTCTTCTACTTTAAGTTAATCCTTGTCAACTAAGTTGAGTAGAGTAAGGAGGGGAGGAAAACCATAAAAAGTACGTCAGAGCTATATATAAATATCCTTCTCTAAAAGGGCAACCACTTCTACTCTCAATGAGTTGGGGTCCCTCTTCTACCCCATGAAATAAATAAGTGCCTATACACAATTTTGAAAAGAAAAATGAAAAATGAAATAAAAGACAGAATAAGAGAACTGTTTCCTACACAGAGAGGTGAAACAAGTAACTCTGTTGGGGTACTGTCTAGGCTCGCTGGAAGCGGAGTAATGCTTATGTTCATGAAGTGACTCCACCAAGGTATTGTCCAGGTCTATTGGCAGCAGAGCGACACCAGATATGAAAAGTAAGACTTTGACAATCTCTTTTACTTGTGCATCTATATACTCCTCATCCCCCCATAGAAACAACTCAATTTGACTTGCCTTGGTATGTGTGTTACCGATGAAGAGAATGGTAAGGAATATATATTTAACTCAAGCTAATTCAAGAAGTTGCGATCATCAATGAACTGAAAAATACTTCCAGAAGATTTATACCTGTATTTCATGAGAAAAGATCCATATAGAGAGTTGGAGTTCTATGAATGTGTCGCCAATGTTGTAGCGGCTATAACCACCCTCCAAATTTGTTCATGTGCTTCAATTTTGGATCCTCCCTTCTTATACCTAGGATCTGATGTTGCAATGATCTAGGTATTCATGCTTTGACTTAGACTTATCTTTTAATTTTTCTTGTGTTTTCACACATAGCTTATCTTTCTAAGTCACAAGTTGATCTCCCAACTTGGTCTCGTGGCAGTTCTAGGATTTCCTTTACAAACCATGCAATCCTTGATGGAAAGCAACCTTGATGATAGGAATTGTGTAGTCCTGACTTGTAATTAGCCTTGTGCTCAGGAGCTGCACAACCATGGGAGGCAAGCCAACATTGAGCCAAGAAACTGCACAACCATCACTAAGCTCAGAAACTACACAGTGCATTAAGCCAGAATGTAACACCCTGCTCCCACATCCACCCAAGTAACCATGCCAACTGATGTAAACATGAGACGAGAGGCTACTATGATCAGATTTGACCTCCTAGGTAACCTTAAGGAAGTTGAATCAATGAAAAATCGCATGCAGCCATTCAACACCATCAACAAAACCCTCGGGAGACAAGTTAGCCACTCATATAGCCTGTCCTTGTGTCCCACTATTGTTTTGGAGAATTTAAGGCTCAGTCACTCTCATGCTATGGGCAAGGGAGTGATCAGAGACCTAAAGTCGCTCTCATAGGCCTGCCTTCCAGTGACTGTAGTCCAAACTTTCCAGTTCTATGCCAACGACTCCAGGATTTGAGCCACTTTTTCGGGCCCAGAGCCGAGGAAGCTGTCTAGAAGGGAATGAAAGTTTAGAATTAAGTAAAGTACAAGGAAACAATGATGCAAAAGTAAATAATTGATTAAGACCTTAGCCATACCCCTACTAGCCATGACAGGCATTTCATCAAACAGATCATCAACATGTAACCTACAGGTATGAATTATAGAGTTAAGTCTAGGGATCTCTTACTTATCTGAGAATTGCCATGAACCATTGTTTCCTCATGTCATTTGTTGCCTTATCACTTATTAGTTCATAGGCACAATATCCAATCAAATACAAGTAAAAACATGTTGAGAGCCAAACATAGCTGCTTCCATAAAATGTACATATAACCAACATAATAGGAACAAAAATACAATAAACATATCAGCCATCAAAATCCATATATACACTAGTACATTTACACATGAAAATCAATGGAATGAATTTCTCATTAATCAATGCAATGAACCGACCAAACATGGGACTACCACATTCAACTGAACCATAGATTGGTTGAGCCAAATCTCTCTTTAGTCAATCACCCCCATGCCATATTCCAAGAATGAATGTGGGACTCATAGAACACATCAAAAACATCAATCAATGTGGATGTCACAAGAGTTCTCCACCTACGCCGTGAGGAATTTTAGTGCCTCCTAGTCCCTTCAACTTTACCGTGCATCTGCAGTTTGATCCAAGGATCACTAGGTCCTACACTGAGACATACTCTCCAGTATTTACCATGCATTCCATCCTAAAATCACTAGGCCCAATGGAGATAAAATCCACCTCATGGATTTACAGTAAATCCCTCCATTCATCAACAAGGATTCCTAGGCCAACTAAGGCACACAATCTTAATTTTCCACAGCCCACAATCCAGTTTAGGGGTTACTAGGCCATTGGTTTCGTGCATCCTCAGTTCAATTCAGGGACCACTACCACCATGTGTTTATCAATTCAGAGATCCACCCCACTCAACTTTGAATCCAATCTGGCCATTCCACATAAAATGCATGAGAGAACCCATCTCATCAAATCTATTAGGAAATGGGAAGAGTAGGCTGAAATTACTATCACACCTAGAAAAATCCATGCAATGGTAGAAAAGAAACACATGCAATCCCATGCATGTCAAATATAGCAAGGAAAATACACATGCAAGTTGATACTTGCAATGAAGCTTGTTGTAGTTGCTTAATCTTGCCTTTCCTTGCTTGATCTTTACTACCTCTTACCTTCTTTTGTTTTCTTCCTCCAATGCCAAAGTGCTCCAAAAAAACTCTAAGTATCAAAGAGTATGAGAGAGATCCAAAACTAAACTGATCAACCTTGCCCATTGATCCTCAGAAGCCTTTTTATCAATGAGGACTATATTTTCTTCATTTTCCATTATTTTCCTTCAATTTCCTCCTCACATGCAACCTGTGACCTTTCATCTTCCTTTTCTCCTAATTTCCCTTATTTTCATAAATAATTGCGAATAAATGCCTCATGTATTTCCAAAGCCTTAGCCATTGTCTTTGCCAATTTCCTTAGCCATAAATAACCAAATGAACACCCACTAGGATGTCCTTCCCAACATTCATCTTGGAATACGTGTCCCATTCATCCGTGGTTATTGTTTATAGTTTTTATTACATGAAATTTTCACCAGGGTTCTTACAGAAACCTCCCCCTTGGGGGAACACCATCCTTAGTGTTCAATGACACCTATAACCAACAAGACCACTAAAAACAAAATATATTTCCCATGGAGCTTTATAACATAGACTGTTGCACTATTTACAATGAAAGACATGCACAAAAGCAAAACATCATGACAACATGACAACATATCACATAGTGGAGATTTATAACATAGCTCATTACGGTATTTACAATAACATATACACATGTACATCTGCTAAACCAACAAATAAGAGAATATTATGCCCATATCAATCAACAAAGGAATATAGAGGCTCACACCTCCACCCTCAAAGTAATACCAGGATTCACCTCCTTGCTAGGAAGTCCAGAATCTATTGCCACAGTTAAAGCTGCATCCAATGTCTAGTGCTACAATCTTGCACCACTTTTCCTCTCAGTGAACAGTTACCGACTCATTGTTCCATGGCACACTCCCAATGTGCATCTGATTCCATCCGAAAATGCTCATAACAAAAGAAAATCCATCCTCGCCTTTCCCTTCTCTGCTACACAGTCCCTCGAGAAATCCAGTCAACCCTTTCGTATAATCACTCACCTTCCAAGTTCCACTGGCACACCAATCTTGAGAAGATCTTCCCTTGGCAAGGCTTCCTCGCATCAAAAGATACAAAAAACAAGGCATATACTTGCCTCAAAATCATCATAACAGTCATAGCATGCTTATGGAAATCAATGGACACAATTGGGTACCAGTGTCCTACAATGGCCCTGTTCCTGAAATTCTTTACCAACATACTATTGCATATTCCAATTCCTTTTACTACTGCTATTGATTCTTGCAGTTGATTTTAATCACCCAACTAGGAATTTCCATGCTTCCTGTACCAAGCACATAACTTTGAAATTATGAGGAAACAAACGGATGGGACATGGAGGGTCTACAGTACGGGATACTGTTGCAGACAATTACCTAACTCGTCCCAACGCTAACTTCTCGGAACAAGCAATCTTAGGGTTTTTTTATTTCATTTTTTATCCGAGGGTTTTTTACTTCCCTTATTTCCTTACTGGCTCAACGTCGTGGGACTCCCAGCTACCTTCCTCCCCGTTTACCCACTCCCTGCATGAGAATTACCTCCTCGACTACTTAGAAACTCTGACAGCTTTGCATCTCCATTGTTCCCATGATACACTGTTGGTTATCACTCTTTCCGCCAGTCAAGCTGCTCATTTTGGTTTCCTACTCCACTGGCAGCTAGCACGATGGACCTAGACCCAGTGGACTACTCAGAAGACCCGCTGGAGGAGGGATCCATCTGCATGATGTTCTAATTGGCACCATGGTTGAGTTTCCACAATTTTCAAGTCCTTCTAACCCTACGGTTATCTTACCGGATGATCCACCAACCTGGCTGGCTCTCTCCTCACCTCCTCCATCACCGTCTACCTTGGGGTTTATCTTGGGTTGCCTTAACCCTAGCCACAATGACTCTAGTCCTATTCATGACCCTCTGCCAACCTCGGTTACCCACACTTCACTTTCTGTTACTAATGCCACTGCTGAACAGGCTCCCCTGAACCCCCCTTCTCTTATGCTCCCCAATCAGGCTATTTCACGACCATTCCGCTGCTCTCGGATGCCATCCCCGCAAACCCTAACCCTTCAGTGGAAGTAACAGAGGATTTTGAAAGAGGTTCAGAACATCACCCTTCTGCAGCTGAGCCATGACCCATAAAGAAGTATAAATGCTTTAATACCAAGGCCGAGGACGTAATTTTGAGGCTCGGGGAGGATATTCAGTGGGGCAACACCATGGATTTTGTAGATAGGGTTCTTTATAGTAGAATTAGGAGTCAGAATTACACTGCGGCACGCTTGAAGACTTGGGCCTCGAAGGTTTGGGGGCACCACTTGGTCGACATCCCCTTTGTTCAAACATTCATGCGAGGTTGGTTCATGTTGAGGTTTGCCAGACCTGACCACACGAACTGGGTACTATCCTCCTACTGGCATTTCAAGCATGCCCCTAATTTGTTGGAGTGATGGACACCCTTATTTGACCCGGAGACAGAACAGATTTGGGTCGGACCTGTTTGGATCATGCTACCTGGCCTGCCACTGCAATTTTGGCTAGAAGATATTTTTCTAAGGATTGGGAACTCACTGGGCACATACATGAATATGATAAATCATTCCAGACCACGGGTATCCAACAGAGGACTCAAATGGTGAAGGACAGGGAAGAAAATTGGAGACATAGAAGTAGGGTGATTTGGCTAAAGGAGGGTGATGATAACACCAGATTCTATCATAAATTTGCTAATGGAAGGAAGGTCATTAATACTATATGGGAACTACAAAATGAATAGGGGCACACAATTCAATCATCCAGCGATCTGGCTAACCTAGCCAACTCACACTTTAAAGACATTTACAAGGCTCCTCATATTTCTAACTTGGTGGAAGTTATGTGCACAGCTGAGCTTTTCCCTAGGTTTGTGGACCAGGACAAGGCATTGAAACTTAAAAGGGAGGTCATTATGGGAGAACTTAAGGCCACATTAAAATGGTTCAAGAAAGATAAGATCCCAGGCCCGGATGGTTGGTCTATGGAGTTCTACATTGCTTTTTTTGACATTCTTGGCACAGATCTACTAAAGGCTATTGACGATTGCCATAAGAATGGAAAAATGTTTGCGGCCAACAATTCTACATTCATTGCTCTTATCCCCAAATCGGATAACCCCACCACATTCAATGACTTCCATCCTATATCTCTCTGTAATTGCATCTATAATATTATCACGAAGATCATTGGTAACCAACTCAAATCCATCCTATCTTCCCATATATCCCCTGAGAAATTTTCCTTCCTCCAAAACCAACAAATTCATGAAGCCATTGGAACAGCTCAGGAATTACTTCGTTCTATCCATCTGAGAAAATTGAAAGGCATGATTCTAAAATTTGATTTATCAAAAGCCTTTGGCAGAGTCAACTAGCTTTATATCAGGATGTTATTAACTCATTTGGGCTTTCCCTATGCTTATATTAAATGGATAATGTGTTGTATTACCAATGTATCTTTTAGTGTACTAATCAATGGAGCAGCTACCCCCTTTTCTCATGCTCAGGGTGGGCTCAGACAAGGTTGTCCACTCTCCTCACTACTATTTCTTCTCATCATGGAAGGTTTGAGCAAGATTATTGGAGTTGAGCACATAAGGGGCAAGATAGAAGGAATTAAAATCACTGACACATGCATACTTACACACCTCTTATTTGTGGATGATGTGATTATCTTTTTTAATGGGAGCATTGGGGATATTATAGCACTATAGAATTCCTTTGGACTTTTTCAGCAAGCTACTAGTATGGCAATTAATTTCAACAAATCCACTCTAACAACCATGGGATCTACACAACATGAGACTCATTTTGCACTCAGGAGCTTTCTTTTTACCCTTCTATCCATTGAAGAGGGGTTGAGATACCTTGGTTATAGACTAAAGCCACAAGGATACAAAAATGTTTATTAGATATGGCTCATCACCAAGATTGAAAAGCGCCTCAACATATGGTATCACAAGTACCTTTCAAGGGCTGGCAGACTGGTCCTCATCAAAGTAATCCTAGAAGCTACACCTATATATTGGATGACACTAACTTGGATACCCAAAGGTATTCTAGCCAGGTTGCAAAACATTTGCTACCACTTTTTATGGAAAGGGAACCAACAAGGAAGAATATTTTCTTGGGTTAAATGGGATACCATCACTAGACCTAAAATATAGGGAGGATGGGGAATTAAGCGGCTGGAGATTTTCTCCAAAGCATTGGTAGAAAAACTGGGTTGGTAGCTTATTAATGCAAACAATCTATGGACTAAATTTTCTATTGCCAAATATATTTGCCCCTCCTATATCATGGACTGGATTCGGCAAGAATAGAGAGTCAACACTAATATATTGATCATATGGAAGGCTATCATAAATTCCATCAACCTCATTCATGGAATTACATGGTGAATACAATCTAGAACTTTTTTTTGTATTGGGGCTAACCCCTGGATAGGATGTGGCAATGCACATAGACTACCAGAGGATTTGAAGCATTATCTTGCGGGCCAAGGAATTACGCACATCAGCCACATAGTGGATGAGGTGCACTCCTCCATATTTCAACAAGCTTGGAAATCTGTACTTGACCTCAACATACCTGCACAATGGCAACAGAACTGGCTTCTTTATACTGATGCATTGACTGAGTCTCATATTCGGGTCAAAGATGAAGAAGACGAGATTATTTGGGCTCATGCCAAGCATGGCAGATACACACCTAAGGAAGGGTACTTGATCTTGATGGAATTATTCAAGCCACAACTTATTCAGCCTTGGTGGAAAGCTTTATGGAAACTTAAAGCTGCGCCCAAAACTCGTGTTCTCATGTGGACAATCCTCTTCAACAAGATTCCGACAGGCTCAAACCTGATGAAGTGAGCTTTCCATAGACCATTTTGGTGTCATTTACGCAGAGAAAATTCTGAGGACACTGAACATTTATTTCTAGATTGTCTTATATCTAAAGAGAAATGGAGACATATATCATCATACTATCCCTCTTTAAAATCTTGGCAGGGAAGGAATATCAGAGAGGCTTGGAGCTCTTAGTGGACTGCACATAGTGGGAAAGAAAGGAACATGCCCCTAATCATGTGTTAGGCTATCTGGATTGCTAGGAATCAAGCTATTTTTCACCATAAGGCCCCTCACTGGAACCCAATATTAACTAGGATCATTGCTGATTATGACCCGCTACCTAAAGAAGACCTTGTCCCTACCCCTAGGGTCATACAAACTGAAGTCATCAATAAATCCATCCCATGGGCCTATTTCAATGGATCAGCCTAGGATGTGGGATGTGGGGGAGGGGATATTCTACATTTATCTCATGTTCACTATTTTAAAATTCAAATGGGCCTGGGAGGGGAACAAACAATTTTGCTGAACTTTGCACAGCTAAATATCTCATACAATTCGCCTTAGAAAAACACTGCAGACATCTACAACTCTTTGGGGACTCAAAAATTGTATGCAACTGGTTAAATAAAACATCAAACTGCACTGCATACTCATTGAAGTACATATTGGTTGAGGCTCACAGACTTATATCATTATTTGACACCTTTGTATGTCATCACATTTTCAGGAGCGCAACACAGGGGCATACTTCCTATCTAAGGAGGCAATGCACAGACAGGATGACAATTGGTTAATACGGGAGGAGAAGGATGATTGTTTCTACCAACACTACCACAGACCATTCATAGATTTACATGCTATATAATGGGCTCATGAGCCCGGTAGAAATTTTTTATTATATGTAAATATTTAAGTTTTTTTTTTATGATTTTTCACACAAACAATATTATGATCGCTCTCTCTGCATAAAGATAGTTTTTATATTATGGTTGATATAACAATGCTCCCTGTGTGGAACACATTTTTTTTATTTTTGTTTATATATATACTGATAGGCTATCGCCTCACATATGCATATGCTACGACATCTACAAAATGTAACTTTCAACATATTAATGGAAATTACAACTTTTCCCCAAGGGAAAAAAAAGCACATAACTTCCCTTAAATTCAAAATAAATTGAAATAACTTCAAATCATACCTTATTGGTATCTCATCAATAAGGTACACTTGCAATCCTGTTCACTTCGTGTCACAACAAGTGAAACTAACTGTTTGATCAAAATACTATGTATAAAGATATCACATCTAGTTAGCTCAAAACACAACCATCGTAGATCAACATCATAAATCACATGTAACCATCATAAACAAGAATCATAGCTCACATATAATCATCATAGAATAGAATCATAAATCACATGCATAGTAAAACTGAATAAAATATTGATAATTATCCTTCATTGACCCTTACTTCTACCTTTTTTTTTTGTCCACACACCGAATCGGTTGCCACAACCAAAAAACACCCAATGACTTCTCCTCCACCAGGTGCATATACACATAGTGTGCATCACACACATACAACCACACACAAAATAAAACACCATACAATGCATGCAGCTATACCTAACATACAACACATACACCTGCACCCAATGTACGTACTTATACATGCACAAAGTAAATCAGAAGACATTCATCCTTACACAACGTGTGACACCACAAAATGCATACACATACACTCGGTATACAACAAAATTCATACATCTATACCTGATGTACAACACAACTCATACACCTACACCCTGTGTACGACACAACACAATACATCTGCCTACATCTGGTGTACAACAAAATACATGCACCTAGACCTCATGTACAACATAACACAAATACATGTCTAGAGTGCAACACAACGAATTCATATGTCACGATACCATGACTATGAAATGAACATACATAGTACCACATGCCCACAACACAACATGTACAACACACACTCAATCCCACATGTACACGAATACCACATGCACAAAGCACTACCTACACAACATGTGCACACAACACCACTGTACAAGGTGTACAAAATACCACATCTACACAGTACTACATGAACGACAGGTATGTGACACCACATGTACACAATGCCACATGCACAACATGTACACAGCACCACCTACACATAGCGCCACTTATACAACATGTACACAACACCACATGCACACAACACCATATATCCATAGCACCACATGTACAACATGCATGCAACACCACCTGTACATAGAACTGCATATCCAACATGTACATAGCATCATCTATGCACAACACTGCATATCCCACATGTGAAAAGCACCATGTGCATACAACACCGCATATCCATCATGAACACAGTACAATATCTACAAAACACCGCATGTACACAACATCACAGGCGCACCAAGTACAACATATACAACATATGAACAACAGTCATACCACACATCCAAAACCACACTGACTCTTGACCAAGCAACCTTGCTTCCAGTGTCTTATCCATGCTTGTCTGAACATGTCGCAGACCACACTACTTTCACTTTGCTGATGTATCTATCGGTATAAACTATCCATAACATAAGCATAGGCATAATACAAGAATACAATATAAATTCACATTCACATGATAATGACTTCATATCTTTGTGTTGACTGTTGTTCCCACTTGATTCCTCATAGACCTGAACCTCTTCATGTCATTTACCTACGTAAGTAATCATTCTTCCATAAGAACAATTTCTGATAACCATGTCGGACAGTGACATAGATACATGTAAACATACATACATCATAAAACAATAATGATCTCATGAGTCAACTTCATACATACATACATATGTACATATAAACATTATCATAAAATAATCATGATTCAGGATCACCCTATCAAACATGACATGCATACACACCTACATGTATACATATATAAACATCAACATAATCATGATCACAACAAAATTGCTAGATATTATAAGGTCAAGGTTAAGAGAACTTCCTTTATTCATGCAACACATGTGCAATATTGAGAACAACAATCCCAACATAGCCAAGGAATCCGACACCTCAGATCCATTTACTTTACCTTTTCTTGATTACCTTTCCCATGATTTTTTTGTCATCTTCCATTTACCACAATGGAACCAACTAGTCCAACTGACCTCCATAGTCTTACCTTCTGTTGCACTTACTCATACACCTAGCTTCATTTGAATCTTACATTACCTTTTGGGTACCACATAGCTCTCCCTGAGCTCCATTAATTTCCTCTTTCCCAACCAATTACCAAGCCTCAAAACACAAAAGGAAAGTTAAGAAACAAGCAAGAAGAATATCATTAAAATCAATGACAACAATAGGACACCACAACAAAGTGGCAAGGCCTTGCACCGGACATAAACAAAACTGCAAATCAAGCTCAGAAAGTCATAAAATACCAAAAGCATAAGGCTAGCAACAAACACCATGATTCAATTCCCATGGTTCCCAAGGAAATCTCAACCTGTTCCTTCTTCAAGCCTTCATGGCAATCTCTCCTTGTCATGCAGTTCCCTGCATCATATTTCCATAAACACATAACTGCTAGTGTATAAATAAGCATAACAATACACCAATTACCTTATATTATTGTTTCAAGCATGTTTCTTGCAATTGAACACATCCACGCCATCTATCAAGGGTCTCCAATCCTTTAATAGATCCACCTGTAACTAAATACTAGCTAATATACCTATCAAGTACATGTTCATGAATATAGCATTTAACCACATACTACCAGACATAATCAAGGTTAAGAAGACTCCCTGTATGCAAATCAGTCATTTGTTTAGAATTATGGTTCCCAAACATAGCCAAAGGAATTATTACCTGATTCCTTTATTTTACCTTTACCCTGCTGCAGCGGTGTCTTACTATATTGTCACATCATCCACTGTTAGTTATATAAACACATCAATTATTTCCTGGAATTGCTCACACATGTCAACCATATGTTCCAAATATCAAGACAATCATATCTATCAATTTGTAATCAACTTTTACAAAAAATCATGTCATAATCCATAGTCAACTCATAGTCATTAGACATACTGCTACAACTATCAACTACTACACTCAAGTACGAATCAACTATCTCAACACATAAGTGTTAGTAAAACCATCTTAAAGAATGATCATTTGAACACATACTCGTGTTATGCAATTCATCAAACTTTCAAGCAACTTGCAAACATGCCATGTTAAATAAATTAACTAAGCGACATAATCAAATAGTCAAGCACAAAATATACAACATAAGAAAACTCATACCTTAATGTATATTAGAGGAGGCTATCTTGTCTACACAATAAAGTTAGGATACCATGATACAACTTCACAACATATCAACTCAAACATAAATCATGATATCCATAACGGTAACGAACAAACATGTTCACATCATAAGCTCATAAGCATTTCTTGTTCACCATAACAATCACATATGTACAGTCAATCTAGATTAGTACGACACCATATCATAAATATGTTGACTCATACCTGAATATCACAACCATAACCATATGCATAGGTCAAACCAGGTTAACACAATACATATAACATCAAGATATTCAATGCAATGAACATAACCATCGCACATATGACCAATACAAACTAAAACATCAAGATCTCAATGAAATAACCTTAATCATCAAGTTAATAGCATATAAAAACACTAATAAAGTAACATGCATCATGAATGTAACCATAACATCAAAACATGTACATAAACCTAATGTATATAAACCTAAAGCATGTGACAATCCTTAACTTACATACCCGCATGAAAAACATACAATACTTGTATAACGATCTGCTCTTACCCCAAAGTCCAATGCTGCAACCTCATTATGATCATTTTCATCTCTTTCTCTATCTCAACCAACACATTAGCATCACAACATACCAATATCACCCTAATGACCTAAATTTCATACTAGGACTTCATAAGGCATGTTTGACATGCTATTCATGCATAAATATAACCAAGAATACTCATGCATGACAACTGCATATAGAAGATACATGGGAGATGGCGGATCAAACATAGGCTATGTATCCTTCCTTGTTTGTTGGTTGACACAAAGCAGTTTTCGTATTATGGCTTGGTACATGTCTTAAGTATATGTTTTGGTACATGTTTTGATGATATTTTGGTATAGGTACATATGTATATGGATGTAAATACCACCATGAGCCATGTTAGAAAGCTCCAATAAGAGGTATGGGTGTCATGTTGTCATGTTGTCATGTTGTCATGTTATTATGTTATCATGTTCTTATGTTGTCACGTGGGTTGGCATTCAGCAGGATGATCATTGTAAACACTGAACTGAGCTACATTATAAAGCTCCATGAGCAGTATGTCTTCTTTCCAGTGGTTTTACTGAGGTTTATGTGTGATTGAAGGGTGAGAACAGTGTCCCCTAATGGGGAGGGTTCTGTAACATCCCTGGTGAAAATTACATGTAATAAAAGTTAAAAATAATAACCACAATTGATGGGACACTTATTCCCAGCTGAATGTTGGGCAAGACATCCTAGGGGTGTTCATTTGGTTTATTATGGCTAAGTAAATTGGCAAAGGCAATGGCTAAGGATTTGGAAAGGAAAAATGGCATCTTCGGCACATTTATTTATGAAAATAATGGATATTAGGATAAAAGGGAGGTGAAAGGTCACAAGTTTCATGTGAGGAGGAAATTGAAGGAAAATAATGGAAAATGAAGAAAATAGAAGCCTCGTTAATAAAAAATATTATGAGGATCAATTGGCAACCTTTTGTCAATTCAGATTTGGAGCTCTCTCATTATTATCTCTCTCTCTCTCACTCTTGGACACTTAGGTTTTTCTTGGAGCACTTAGGCATTGGATCAAGAAAGGAAAATAAGGAAAGAGGAAGTGAAGATCAAGCAAGGAAAAGTAGGATCAAGCAGCTACAACAAGATTCTTTGTAGGTATGATTTTCAGGTGTGGTTTTCTTGCTATATTTGGCATGGATGGTATTGCATGTGTTTCTTTTTTTGTTATGGAATGGGTTTTTCCAAGTGTGATAGTGTTTTTTAGCCTAGCCTTTCCATTTCCTGATAGCCTTGATGAGACGGGTTCTCATACTTTGGTTGAGTTGTATTTTTGGATGGATTCAAATCTGAGTGGGGTGGATCTTTGAAATGACAAACACATGGCCTAGTGGTCCCTGAACTAGACTGTGGGTCACGATAAATCCACTGGCCTACTGACCCCTGAGATAAACTGTGGGTTATGGTAAAGCCAAGATTGTGTGCCTCGTTGGGCCTAGGAATCCTTTCCAGTGAATGGCAAGATATACGGTAAAGCCAAGAGGTGGATTGCTCTCCATTGGGCCTAGTAGTCCCAGGGTGGGATGTACAGTAAAGCCTCTAGAGTGGGTATCGGTGTAGGGCCTAGTGACCCCTGGATCAGATTATGGATTACTGTAAATCCTAAGAGACTAGGAGGCACTCAAATTCCTCATGGTGTAGGTGGAAAACTCTCATAGCATCAATGCTTGTTTGCTTCTTTCCAATTGGTTATGAGTCCCACATTCATGCTTGGAATATGAGACGAGGGTGATTGGTTGAAGAGATATTTGGCTCATGAGATCTATGGTCGGGTGGGAAGTTGTAGTCCCATCCTCGGTTGGTTTCTACATTCATTAATGAGAAATTCATCCCTTTGGTTTTCATGTGTAAATGTACTCGTTTATATGTGGATTATATGGTTGATGTATTTATGGTATCTATGTTGTTACTATGTTAGTTATGTATATGTTTTATGACAACAACTATGTATGGCTCTCATAATGTTTTTACTTGTAAATGAATGTACAATGTATCTATGACCTACTAGATGATAATGCAACAAATGACATGAGGGAACAATGGTTCTTAGTGGTTCTCAAATAAGTATGAGATTTACTATTTGTTCAGCTAATTGTTTTTGCATCATTTTTTCCCTGTTATTTTACTTATTTGAAGATGTCATTCCATTCTGGGCAGTGACCTGGGATCTGGGCCTGAAAAATTGACTCAAATCCTGGGGACAATGGCACAAAACTAGACAAAATGGTCCTTGGACATTGCCTTGCAGGCTTGTGAGAGAGTCTAGATGTCCCTGGATGTTGGCATGCCCATAGTATGAGAGCGTCCAGAGGTCAAGTGATCAAAACCTTTAGTGGGACCCAAGGGAAATCTTCTTGAAGTGTTGGCATGGCTCTCAAGGGTCCTATAGCTGATGTGGAAGTTTTGTATGTTGTGTTTCCATCGATTCCATTTCTTGAAGGTCACGTAGGAGGTTTAATCCAATCACAACAGCCTCTTGTCACATGCTTACCCCGGTTGACTGGTTACTTGGGTAGATGTGGGAGGTGGGTGTTACACACATAAATCATGGAATGGAAGTTTTTCATTTGAATGCATAGGGGACAAATTGTTTTTGCCTGATACTCCTGATATCTCATCTTATCTTTCCAGGAATGTAGAGGGTGAAATTTCCCATCCTCCATCATCCCCTCTCTATGATTCATCAGATCATGAGGAGAGATTTGTTTGTAATCTTCAACTTTCTGATCATGGTTGTCATGATCTTTTCATTAACTCATTTGGTCAAGATTCTAATTTTTCCACTATCAATCTTTCTAAGCCACTGGTCTTTCATGATCCATCTTCTGATGAACTGGAACCTTCCTAAGTTACCGAGGCACTTCAGCCCAAGCTGACGGTTATGGTAAGTTCTCGTACTTAAGGTTAGTTCTACTTTCGATCAGAATTGTGTTGAATATTTCTAGGATCCTCGTCAATTTGTTGTACACATTGAAAATAAATATATTTTAAAATCTCCACATCCTCCATCTATATCACACGATCCTATCGCTCAGACATTTCAGGAGTCGTATGTAGCATGCAACGTTGCAAAACCAAAATATTCTTTTTTCTTTATGTTTTCTCATCTTTCAAGTTTGAAAGTTTGTGCATGCACGTCTTCAACTCATAATGTGCTTGGACACCACGGTACATTCACAAAGTTCCTTTCATGCACTTTCCATCTTTACTTTTCTACGGGTTCATTCAAACTTTGAACGTTTTGGTTTGTATTTTCTTTTCTTTCTTGTTTCTTGGTATGCTTGTATATCTATTTTGACATGCATTCTCTCGCATGCATAGGCCAGCCAATGTGCCAGTGGCTAAATTGGAAATGTCACTTTATCTAAGTTTGGCATATACTCTGTTTAGGTTAGGAGTAGGAGTAGTTTTTCTTGCGTTGTTGTGCCCCTTAATTTTCTTTACTTTGTTTTTATTTCATTCTGCTTATTTTCTTCGTTTGTTTTATTTTTAGCTATAGGTTAGTTTCTGCATGGAACCATGTTTGGCTTCTTAGACAAGCTTTGTGAAATGCAAGAGGAAGTTGTATTGTTGTCAATGCTTGGTTATCTTTCTATTCCCTCTCTTTATGAGAACCTTGCATTTGTTTTAGTCGATGATACTCTGATGGAAAATACGTCCCTTTCGAAGAGAGTCAGGGTGAAATTGTGATGCTTGCACTTTTAACTAGTACCGCCTACTCTAATCAGTGTTCTACTTTAAGTTAATCCTTGTCAAATAAGTCAAGTAGATTAAGGAGGGGAGGAAAACCATAACAAGTACGTCAGAGGTATATATATAAATATCCTTCTGTGAAGGGACAACCTCTTCTGCTCTCAATAAGTTGGGATCCCTCTTCCTCACCATGAAATAAATAAGTACCTATGCAAAGTTATTTGAAAAAGAAAAAGAAAAAAATGAAAAATGAAATAAAAGGAAAAATAAAATAAAGGTTTCCTAAATAGAGAGGTGAAACAAGTAACTACACTGGGGTACTGTCTAGGCTTGCTAGCCGCAGAACAATGCCTATGTTCCTAAAGTGACTCCACCAAGTAGTGTCCAGGTCTTCTGGTAGCAGAGAAACACTATAGATGAAAACTAGGACTCTGACAGTCTCTTTTACTTGTACATTTATATACTCCTCATCCCCAATAGCAACAACTCAATCTGACTTGCCTTAATATGTGTGATGCCAATGAAGAGAATGGTAGGGACTATATCTTTTTAACACAAGCTAAGTCAAGAATATGTGATCATCAATGAGTTGAACAATACTTCTAGAAGAGTTATACCTATTTTTCATGAGACTAGATCCATACAAAGAGTTGGAGTTCTACGAGTGTGTCGTGAGTGATGTAGCAGCTACAATCACTCCAAAAATTTTCCTATGCTTCGATTTTGGAGCCTCCCTTATTATACTTAGGAGATAATGTTGCACTGATCTAGGTATTCATGCTTCAACTTAGACTTATATTTTAAGTTTTCTTATTTTTTCACACTTAGCTTATCTTTCTAAGTCACAAATTGATCTCCCAACTTGGACTCACGACAATTCTGGGCTTGCCTCCAAAAACTGCGTAATCCTTGAGGGCAAGCAACCTTGATGATAGGAATTGTGCAGTCCTAACTCATAGCCACCCTTGTGCTCAGGAACTACGCAGCCATGGGAGGAAATCCAACACTGAGCCGAGAAACTTCACAACCATCACGAAGCTCAGAAACTATGCAATGCATTAAGCTAGAATGTAACACCCTCCTCCCACATCCACCCAGGTAACCATGCCAACTAAGGTAAACATGATACAAGAGGCTACTATGACCATATTTGACCTCCTAGGTAACCTTAAGGAAGTGGAATCGATGGAACATCACATGAAGCCATCCAACACCATCAACAAAACCCTTAGGAGACAAGTGATCCACTTAAACAGCCTGTCCCTTGGTCCCACTCTTGTTCTTGACAATTTAAGGCTCAGTCTCTCTCATGCTATGGACAAGGGAGCAACCAGAGACACAAAGTGGATCTTGTAGGCCCGCCTGCCAACAAATATGGTCCAAACTAGCCAATTTTGTGCTAGCGACTCCCAAATTTGAGCCATTTTTTCAGGCCCATAGCCCAGGCCACTGCCCAAAAGGAATGAAAGCTTAGAATTAAGTAAAGTAAAAGGAAACAATGATGCAAAAGTAAATAATTGATCAAGGACTTAGCCAGACCCCTACTAATCATGAAAGACATTTCATCAAACATATCATCAACATGTAACCAATAGGTGCTAATAATAGAGTTAAGTGTAGGGATCTCTTACTTATCTAAGAATCACCATGAACCATTGTTTCCTCATGTAATTTTATTCCTTATCACTTATTAGGTCATGGGCACAATACCCAATCAAATACAAGTAAAAACATGCTAAAAGCTAAACATAGTTGTTGCCATAAAATGTACATATAACTAACATAATAGGAACAAAATTAAAATAAACATATCAGCCATCGAAATCCATATACACACTAGTAAATTTACGCATGAAAATCAATGGAATGAATTTTGCATTAATAAATGCAATGAACTGACCGGAGATGGGACTACCATGCTCCACCCGACCATAGATTGGCTAAGCCAAATCTCTCTTCATCCAATCACCCCCATGCCATATTCCAAGCATAAATGTGGGACTCATAGAACACATCAAAAACACCAATCAATGTGGATGCCACTGGAGTTCTTCACCTACACTGTGAGGAATTTGAGTGCCTCCTAGTCTCTCAGACTTTATCGTGCATCCGCAGTCTAATCCAGGGATCACTAGGCCTACATCAATACATACTCTCCAGGATTTATCATGCATTCCATCCCAGAATAACTAGTCCCAACGGAGAGAAAATCCACCTCTTGGCTTTACGGTATATCTCGACATTCACCAGCAAGGATTCCTAGGACCACCGAGGCACAAAATCTAGATTTACTACAACCCACAGTCTAGCTCAGTAGTTACTAGGCAAGTGGATTTGTGCATCCTCAATTTGGTTTAGTCACCACTACCACCATGTGTTTGTCAATTTGGAGATCCACCCCACTCAACTTTGAATCCAATCCGACCATCCCACATATACCGCATGAGAGAACCCATCTCATCAAAGCTATCAGGAAATGGCAAGGCCAGGCTGAAACTACTATCACACTTGGAAAAACCCATGCCATGGGAGAAAAGAAACACATGCAATCCCATGGATGCCAAATCTAGCAAGGAAAACACATATGCAATTATATACCTACAATGAATCCTGTTGTAGTTGTTTGATTATGCCTTTCCCTGCTTGATCTTTGCTTCCTCTTGCCTTCTTTGGCTTTCTTGCTCCAATGCCAAAGTGCTCCAAGAAAACTCTAAGTGTCTAAGAGTATGCGATATCCAAAACTAAACTGATTAAGCTTTCCCATTGATACTTAGAAGCCTTTTTATCAATGAGGCCTATATTTTCTTCATTTTCCATTATTTTCCTTCATTTTCCTCCTCACATGCAACCTGTGACCTTTCACCTTCCTTTTCTCCTAATTTCCTTTTTCATAAATAATTGCCAATAAATGCCTCACGTCTTTCCAAATCCTTAGCCATTTCCTTTGCAAATTTCCATGGCCATAAACAACCAAATGAACACCTACTAGGATGTCCTGCCCACCATTCAACTTGGAATACATGTCCCATTAATCCGTGATTATTGTTTTTAGCTTTTATTACATGAAATTTTCACCAGGTTTGTTACAGAACCCTCCCCCTTGGGGGAACAACGTCCTCAGTGTTCAATGACACCTATAACCAACAAGACCAATGAAAACAAAACATACTGCCCATGGAGCTTTATAACATATCTCGTTGCAGTATTTACAATGAAAGACCTTCTCAAAAGCAAAACATCATGACAACACGACAACGTACCGTATAATGGAACTTTATAACACAACTCATTATGGTATTTACAATAACCACATATACACATGTACATCTTCTAAACCAGCGAATAAGAGAATATGATTCCTGTTTAAATCAACAAGGGAATCCAGAGGCTCACACCTCCACCCTCAAAGTAATACTAGGATTTACCTCCTTCCCAAGAAATCCAGAATCTACTACCATAGTCAAAGTTGCATCCAATGTCCAGCACTACAATCTTACACCACTTGTCCTCTCAGTGAATAGTTACCTACTCATTATTCCGGGATGCACTCCTAATGTGCATCTGATTCTATCTGGCAATGCTCATGACCAAAACAAATCCATCCAAGACCTTCCCTTCTCGGCTACCATGTCCCTTAGGCAATCTAGTCAACCCTTCCATGTAGTCACTCGCCTTCCAAGTTTCGATGGCACCACCATCCTAGGAAGTCCAACCCTTGGCAAGGCTTCCTTGCATCAGAAGATACAAAAACCAAAGCATATACCTACCTCAAAACTATCATACTAGTCATAGCATGCCTATGGAAATCAGTGGACACAATTGAGTACAAGTGTCCCACAATGGGCCTATTCTTGAGATGCTTTACCAACATACTGCTACATATTACAATTCTTTTTGTTATTTCTACTAATTTTTGCAGTTGATTTTAAGCACCTAATCAATCATTTCCATGCTTCCTGTACAAAGCACAAAAATTCCATTATATTCAAAATAAATTCAAATCATACCTCATTGATAGCTCGTCAATAAGGTACACTTGCAATCTTGTTCGCTTCCTATCACAACAAGTCAAACTAACTATTTGATCAAAATATCATGTAAAAACATATAACATCTAGTTAGCTCAAAACACAACCATCATAGATCACATGTAACCATCATAAACCAGAATCATAGATCACATAAAATCATCAAAGACCAGAATCATAAATCACATGCATAGTAAAACTCAATAAAATAATGATACTTATCCTTCATTGATCCTTACTTCTGCCCACGTCTGCCTTTGTTCTTTTGTACACACACTGGATTAGTTTCCACACCCAACAAACACCTAGTGCTTTCTCCTCCACTAGGTGCACATATGCATAGTATGCATCACATACATACAACCACACATGACATACAACGCCACGCAACACATGCACCTATACCTGACATACAACACGTACACCTGCACCCAGTGTACATATGTATATGTGCACAATTTACAGCAGAAGAAGTTCATCCTTGCACAATGTGTGACACCATAAAATGCATACACGTACACCCAGTATACAACACAACTCATACACCTATACTCGATGTACAACAAAACTCATACACTGATACCTACTGTACGAAAAAACACAATACATATACCTACATCTAGTCTACAACACAATACATGTACCTGGACCTGATGTACAACATAACAGAGATCCGTGTCTAGAGTGTAACACAATGAATTCAAATGTTATGATACCATGACTACACAATGGACATACATAGTGCTAGATTCCCACAACACAGCATGTACGACACACACTCAATCCCACATGTACACCAATACCACATGCACAAAGTACCACCTACACAACATGCGCACAAAATCACATGTACAATACACCATTGTACAACATGTACACAATACCACATGTACAAACTACCACGTGCACGACAGGTACACGACACCACATGTACACAGTGCCACATGCACGACATGTACACAGCACCACCTACACACGACATCACTTGTACAACATGTACACAACACCACATGCACGCAACACCATATGTCCATAGCACCACATGTACAACTTGCACTCAACACCACATGTACAATAGCACTGCATATCCAACACATAAATAACATCATTTGTGCATAGCACCATATATCCAACATGCACAGAGAACCATATGTATACAACATCACATATCCATCATGCACATAGTACAATATATACACAACATCGCATGCATACAACATCACAAGTGGAAAAAGTACAACATATACGACATATGCACAACAGTCGTACCACACATCAAAAACCACACTGACTCTTTACCAAGCAACCTTGCTTCGAGTGTCTTATCCATGTTTGTCCTAGCATGCCATAGACCACACTACTTTCACTTTGATGATGTATATCTTGGTATCACCTGTCCATAACATAAGCATATGCATAATACAAGAATACAATATAAATTCATATTCACATGATAATGATCTCATATGTTTGTCATGACTACTCTTCCTGCTTGATTCCTCATAGACCTAAACCTCTTCACGTCATTTACCTGCGTAAGAAATCATTCCTCCACAAGAACGATTTCTGATGACCCTGTCAAACAGTGACATGGATACATGTAAACATACATACATCATAAAATAATAATGATCTCGTTAGTCAGCGCCATACATACATACATATGTAAATATAAACATGAGCATAAAATAATCATGATGCATGATCACCCTGTTAGACATGACATACATACATGCCTACATGTATTCATATATAAACATCAACATAATCATGATCACAACAAAATTTCCAGATATTATAAGGTCAAGGTTAAGAGAACTTCCTTTATTCATGCAACACATGTGCAATATTGAGAACAACGGTCCTAACATATCCAAGGAATCTGACACCTCACATCCATTTACTTTATCTTTTCTTGATTACCTTTCCCATGATTGTTCTTCCATCATCCATTTACCACAATGCACCTAACTAGTCCAACCGTCTGCCATATTCATACCTTCTATTGCACTTACTCATACACCAAGCTTCATTTGAATCTTACATTACCTTTTGGTTACCTCATGGCTCTCCTTGAGCTCCATTACTTTCCTCTTTGCCAACCAATTCCCAAGAATCAAAACACAAAAGGAAAGTCAAGAAACAAACAAGAAAAAGATCATGAAAATCAATGACAACAAGGACACAACGACAAAGTGGCAAGGCCTTGCACCAGACATAAAGAAAACCACAAATCAAGCTCAACAAACCATAAAAGACCAAAAGCACAAGACTAGAAACAAACACCATGACTCAATCCCCATGGTTCCCAAGGAAATATCAACTTGATCCTTCTTCAAGCTTTCATGGCAACCTCTCCTTGCCATGTAGTCCCCTGCATCATATTTCCATAAACACATAACTGCTAGTGTACAAATAAACATAACAATACATCAGTTACCTTATCTTGTTGTGTCATGCACATTTCTTGCAACTGAACGCATCAACATCATATCTCAAGTGACTCCAATCCTTTGAGAGATCCACCTGTAACAAAAGACTAGCTAATATACCTTTCAAGTACATTTTCATGAATATAGCATATAACCACATACTATTAGACATTATCAATGTTAAGAAGACTCCCTGTATGCCAGGTAATCATTCATTTGGAATTAGGGCTTCCAAACATAGCCACAAGAATTCTACCCGATTCCTTTCTTTTACCTTTACCCTGCTGCAACTGAGTCTAAATATATAATGTCATGTCATCCCACTGTTAGTTATATAAACACATCAATTATTAACTCATCCTGCTAATACCAAGCATGTTTCCTGCAACTACTCACACATGTCAACCACATGTTCCAAATATTAAGACAATGATATCTATCAATTTGTAATCAAATTTTACAAAACAACATGCCATAATCCATAGTCAACTCATAGTCATTAGACATACTGCTACAAATATCACCTACTACACTTGAGTACATATCAATTGTCTCAACACATATGTGTTAGTAAAACCATCTTACAACAAGATCGTGTGAACACATACTCATGTTATGCAATTCATCAAACATTTAACCAACTTTCAAACATACCATGTTAAGTAAATTAACTAAGTGACATAATCAAACAGTCAAGAACCAAATATACAACATAAGAAAACGCATACCTTAATGTATATTAGAGGAGGTTATCTTGTCTACACAATAAATCTAGGTTAGCATGATACAACTTCACAACATATCAACTCAAACATAAATCATGATATCCATAACATTAACTAACTAACATGTTCACATCATAAGCTCATAATCATTTGTCGTTCATGCATAACAATAACATATGTACAATCAATCTAGATTAGTATGACACCATATCACAAATATGTTAGCTCATACCTTAATATCGCAAGCATAACCATCTGCATAGGTCAAACCAAGTTAACGCAATACATATAACATCGATATCTTCAATGCAATGAACATAACCGTCATGCATATGACCAATCCAAAACAACATCAAGATATCGATGAAATAACCCTAATCATCAAGTTAATAGCATATACAAACACTAATAAACTAACATCCATCATGAATGTAACCATAACATCAAAACATGTACATTAAACTAATGTATTTAAAGCTAATGCATATGACAATCCTTAACCTACATACCCTCATGGCAAACATACAATACATGTACGACGATTTGTTCTTACCCCAAGGTCCAATGTTTCAACCTCATTATGATTACATGCATCTCTTTCTCTATCTCAGCCAACACATAAGTATCACAACATACCAATATCACTCTAATGACCTAAATTGCATACTAGGACTTCATAAGGCATGTTTGACCTACTATTCACGCATAACTATATCGAAGACTACTCATGCATGAAAATTGCATATAGACATATAACACATGAGTACCAAAGCATATACACATCATTCTAGCTAGAGTCGAGTCATAAATTCATGACCATAACAACCGCACAAACCATGACCTCATGCATGATAGCAACCATTAATCCATTGTACACATTTCCACATGCAACCAACACTCTGTAACACCCTCCTCACACATCCACCCAAGTAACCATGCCAACTGGGGTAAACATGAGACGAGAGGCTACTATGATCAGATTTGACCTCAGAGGTAACCTTAAGGAAGTGGAATCGATAGAACATCACATGTAGCCATCAACATGCATAAGAAATGCCTAATCAAGTACACATATGCATAAACGCATGTAGTCGAACATAAGCAATCAATAGTTGTAACCAACCTACAATATTGATACATGTAATCCAAAATATTCAAGAATGTAACATAACATACAAGGATGTAAGTAGGTGCCATAAAATCAACATGTAAGTGACATATAATCCATACACAGTCAGTCACATCCTTATGATAATGCATTTCATGAAATCAATATCAAATTCTCCATGATAACCATACCACAACCATACTCAAGCATCAAGAAATGCAACAGGTACGCCATCAACCCATTTAGTCTGAGAGTTGAACCATGCTTTGATGCCACTCTGTAACACCCTCCTCCCACATCCACCCAAATAACCATGCCAACTGGGGTAAACATGAGACGAGAGGCTACTATGATCAGATTCAAGTTCCTAGGTAACCTAAAGGAAGTGCACTCAATGGAACATCAGATGCATCCATCCAACACCATCAACAGAACCCTCAAGAGACAAGTCAACCACTCAGACAGCTTGTCCCTCGGTCCCACTGCCAGGGATAATTTTAAGGGTGGAAAATTATCTTGAAGTTTAAAAACATTAGTGAATATCACTAGTACCTAATATGCGAACTATAAAAATTTTATTGATATATTTGTAAAATTATTCAAATTTAGAATGATTTTATATAGAGTCTCTATATAATGTTGGTGATTTTTAAGGTAAAATAATTTTATCTTGTAAAATTTGGGCAATCATTTTTAGAAAAAATGGAAATTGGCGAATGGAGTTTTTGGAAAAATCATGGAAAATTAGCCCACCTGCGAGTATTAGCCCCTAAAATTTTCCATGCCCACTATTATTATGGACAATTTAAGGCTCAGTCGCTCTCATGCTATGGGCAAGGGAGTGACCAGAGACCTAAAGTCACTCTCATAGGCCTTCCTGCCAGCGACTGTGGTTGAAACTTGCCAATTCTGTGCCAGGAATTCTGGGATTTGAGCCACTTTTTCAGGCCGAGAGCCCAGGACACTACCCAGAAGGGAATGGAAGCTCAGAATTAAGTAAATTATAGGGAAATAATGATGCAAAATTAAATAATTGATCAAGGCCTTAGCTAGACCCCTACTAGCCATAACAATAATTTTATCAAACATATTATCGACATGTAACCTATAGGATTAAATAACAGAGTTAAGTCTAGGGATCTCTTACTTATCTAAGAATCGCTATGAACCATTGTTTCCTCATGTCATTTGCTACCTTATCACTTATTAGTTCATAGGCACAATATCCAATCAAATACCAGTAAAAACCGGATGAGAGCCAAACATAGTTGTTGCCATAAAATGTACATATAACTAGCATAATAGGAACAAAATTACAATAAACATATCAACCATCAAAATCCATATATACACCAGTAAATTTACGCGTGAAAATCAATGGATTGAATTTCTCATTAATCAAAGCAATGAACTAACCAGAGATGAGACTACTAGGTTCCACCTGACCATAGATTGGCTGAGCCAAATCTCTCTTCATCCAATCAGCCTCGTGTGATATTCCAAGCATGAATGTGGGACTCATAGAAGACATCAAAAAATCCAATCAATGTGGATGCCACCAAAGTTATTTGCCTACACCATGAGGAATTTAAGTGCCTCCTAGTCTGTCAGGCTTTACTGTGCATCCTCAGTTCGATCCAGAGATCACTAGGCCCTACATTGAGACATACTCTCCAGGCTTTACCGTGCATTCCCTCCTAGAATCACTAGGCCCAACGGAGAGAAAATACACCTCTTGGCTTTACCGTATATCCCGCCATTCACCAGCAACGATTTCTAGGCCCACCAAGGCACACAATCTGGCTTTACCACAACCCATAGCCTGGTCTAGGGGTTACTAGGCTAGTGGCTTCGTGCATCCTCAGTCCGATTCAGGGAACACTACCACCATGTGTTTGTCAATTCAAATATCCACCCCACTCGGCTTCGAATCCAATCCAGCCGTCCCACATAAACCGCATGAGAGAACCCATCTCATCAAAGCTATCAGGAAATGGAAAGGCTAGGCTAAAAATACTATTACACCTGGCAAAACCCATGCCACGGTAGAAAAGAAACACATGAAATACCATGCATACCAAATCTAGAAAGAAAAATACACATGCAAGTTAATACCTGCAATGAATCTTGTTGTAGCTACTTGATGCTGCCTTTCTCTTCTTGATCTTTGCTTCCCCTTGCCTTGTTTTCCTTTCTTGCTCCAATTCCAAAGTGCCCCAAGAAAACTCTAAGTTTCCAGGAGTATGAGAGAGAGAAAGAATAATGAGAGAGATCCAAAACTAAACTAATCAAGCTTGCCCACTAATCCTCAAAATCCTTTTTATCAATGAGGTCTCTATTGTCTTCATTTTCCATTATTTTCTTTCAATTTTCTCCTCACATGTAACCTATGACCTTTCACCTTCCTTTTCTCCTAATTTCCTTTATTTTCATAAATAATTTCCATTAAATGCCTCATGTATTTACAAAGACTTAGCCATTGACTTTGCTAATTTCCTTATCCATAAACAACCAAATGAACACCCACTAGGATGTCCTTCCCATCATTCAGCTTGGAATATGTGTCCCATTCATTCGTGGTTATTGTTTTTAGCTTTTATTACATGGAATTTTCACCAAGGCTATTACACATAATGTTTCCTAGTTCCCGAGAATTGTGCAGTATTTCCTGGTAGTGTGCATGCAAAGTTTCCCCATAAAAAAAGAAAAAAAGAAAGCAAAAAAAATCCTAAAAAATACGGATCTATTTTTAGTATCATGAAGGATGCACTTGCATTATTTTTACAAACTTCTGCCAAGTGTAGTTTTTTCCATGATTTTAGGCATGCACTTCATAAACCCTAATTCACCCAAATCTATTTAATTGACACTTATAGATCTCATTTTCTCACTGAATCTTGGAGCTCTATCATTCCCGAGGATATCAAGGAACCTTCGGTGTGATTTTCATTGCTTTTCCGTGTGAGTTTTTCTTTCGTTATCTTTCGACACTTTTTTTGTCGTTTTTTGTCATTTCACGTGTTTGAGTGTTATTTCACTTGTTTCTCTTCATGGTTGCTAGCTTCTTAACTTTTTTTAAATTAGAAATATTGTTCTAAGTTTTAGATTTCCCTTTCCAAGTGTCGCATTAGTTTTCCTATTTTTGCACCAATGGTCGTCATTGCGACAACTCTCCTCACATACTTCATTTTCCTTTCATTTGATTAGTTGTTGCACTTGATTCACATGCAATTACTTGCACTTAGCTTCACACTATCTCTCATATCTACTCATTTTCAACACTTCCCTTGGGCAAATATGCATTCCCCTTGGGCATTTTTCACTTTAACCAATGGACATTGTGCAATCCTAAGGTTCAAGCCATAAGATTGGCCTCTAGAATTGCGTAGTTCATAGTCCAAGATGGCTCCAACTGTTCATTGTGCAGTTCCAGGTGACAACCTGTCATCTTGGCCACTAAGGCTGAATAATGCATAGTCTCTCCCAGGCCTCTGCCCAGGATGAACTATGCATTGCATAGTTTCAAGCAACAAGCTTACACCTTAGCTACTAGGACTGTGTAGTGCACAGTTCCCATAGGAAGCCAGTCCCACATTCCAATTAGAATTTTGCAATCCTACCATCTGATTTCTGGTTTGCTACTTGAACTTGCCTTGTAAATAGATTTTCTTAAGACTGGCATTTGCTTGCCATGAGTTTCCTTTCTGTCCCATAGGTACAACAATTGTCAAGCACCTCTCGAACAATCATTGTTACCATGGAATCTAAGAGAGCTACTTCAAAGGAAATCACTGAGAGAAGTATTAGGGAAATAGTTGTGAAACATTAGTTGATTTTCCAATGTATGCATATACTCAGTTGTTTATAGAAAATGGATCATCACTAACATGTCAGTAGACTAAAGATGCTTTTGCAAAGGACTTCAAGGAAGACTTAGAGGACTGACAAGTTTATCTCAAAATCCGACAATCAAAATTGTATAAGGTTTCATGCAGGTATCCAACCTTCCCATCTATAGATGTCATCAGAAGGATTGTCTCACACATTGATGAGAAGACCATGACATTGAGCAGTGCGAGCAGGCAAAATCTTTCCACCTTCCAGGCAGAAAACTTTCAACAAATTTATCACTTTCCCGAGCAATTAAGGTAGATGGACTCACTCTTTTATTCCACTCATAGCCATGTGAACACAAGAGACATTATCAAACGATGGGTGAAAGAGCCATCAAAATTTCAACAAACACCCACCCATGTGTACAAGACAAAGTCCCTTAGGAAGGCCTATCAACTCTTGGTTATCTTCACTTGCAGGATCCATGGTCAGGAGAGCACAGAAACATTTCCTTAAGTGTTTACAGTATTATTAGACCCAATGGTGAATGATGGGAGGTTGTTCAATTGGTCAGATATGTTGGCTCGACAGTTGAAGGCCCATGTAGCACAAGCTCATAATCCTCCTAAGGATGAGAGAGAAAGGTTCTATATGTTTACATACTTACTGGATGCAATTTGTGCACAACATTCGTTCCTTATCATGAACTAGACATGGACACCTCAAGAATCTTCCGTTCACATCTATTGCAAGTTTCTTTCAGAATGTAGCTATCGAGCAGTAATGGCATGGCTAACTGACCACTTCATCATCCTGGTGTACAAGCTTATCTTTGAAGAAGAACCACCTTGCATGTCACTAGAACAAATGCAGGGGATAACAGACATCGTAGATTGGTATGAATCACCAAGTGGCACTTTCATTAGAGTGTTTGGCAGAGAGAAGCCACCACATGTTTTACCAAGGTATGCCACTAAAAAGCTTGTCATGCATGAAGTATCATACCATCTTTCCATAAGGTTATCAACAAAACTGCACAGGAAGAAGAAATAACCATGGCCCACTCTTTTTTTTCATATTGGATTATACGAGATAAGAACTTGAAAGTTGTGGATGTTGAGACAAAGGAGATAGTGAGATTTGAATTCAGCACTCTGGACTTTAATCTGTATGATTCACGCAGTATTTGTAAAGACCATTGTATGAGAGTTTACTTTCCATGGATCAATGGGGAATTCCATTGGGCAGAGGAGGATCCTTGGAGGTACTGCTACAGTGCCTTCAGACTCCATGAGTCAGTCATCTTAGCAAGGACTTCATAGGCTGCTCCACAGACAACAACAACTCAAGAAGAAACAACAGAAGAAGGCATAAATCCCATGCAGGACAAGGGAAAGAGGAATATTGTTGACATTCAAGAGGTAGAACAAAGTTGCAAGATGAAAGAAGATCCTATTCTCATGAAAGAAGCTTTGTCAACAGAAGTGAAGAGGAAGCATAGGATACAAAGAGAAGAGCAAAGGAAGAGAAAAAATTCCAGGTTGCAGGAAGGAGAACTGAAGCTACAGGAGACAGAGAAGAATTTGAAGGAAGAACAAGAATTGAGGAGGAGAGAATGAGAAGAGAAGCATAAATAAGAAGAAGAACAAAGGCAAGGTGTGATGATGGAAGAAATAGCACCGATACAAGTTGGAGAGTAGGAACATGACCAACCAGCAACCGGGGATGAAAGTGAAGAGATGAAGGATCGAGAGATTTCTCAACAGATTGAGCAATTGATTGAAGTGACAGACATGGCGATGGAACAAGAGTTATAGAATGCAAATGTTGATATGATACTGAGAGCACCAGATATCATCCCTCATACTCCACCACCTCCAACAGTAGAGCCAGCCTCGAGAGAGAAAGGGTATGTTGTTCCCCTTGATGATGATCCGGTAATGGATGTGTACAATCTACCATTCGATAAGTTCGAAAGGAGGATTGCACAAGCGTAAAGAAAGAGCTTTCCAGATGATCATGCACCACCTGCATGTGTTAGAGAAAGGGTGATAGTATCAGACACTAGGAAGCATCCAAATGCCATTGTTGAAGCCAACTTGGCCTATGCAAGAGCAACAAGATCAAACATTAAGTATTTGACAGATGAGAATGAGCAACAGGTACAAAACTTGTGGGCTGCTCGGCAAGAGGTAGAACAACTCTGCACAACAGTGTGAAATAGTTTCTGCAGAGGTTTACTTGGAGGAGATGAGAGCAATGATACTTGCTGAAGTATCAACACTTGGAGAAACCATACAAAAGCTCTATGAGGGGTTTTTCACCATACGTAACACAATTTTTCATTTGCATGGCCTACAACAGTAGAGAAAAGAGTTTGTTAAAACTCTTAAGAACATACAAGCTTCCATTTCTTATGTGTAAGAGTGGACAATGAAATACAAAGGGGCACCGCTTGATTTAGTGAAGAAAATGAAGCCACAGGCAGAGCTAGAAAAGGAAAACATTTGAAAGTTGATTCAGAACAATAAGAAACTCACCTCATTCATTGGCAGCATTTAGGCCTCATATGTACAATTATTCAGTAGTTTGGATGTATTGGTGAGGACACACCAGATCCCATCAATTGATTCAATCACCAAAGCTAAACATAAGAACCAAGTTTGGCAAGAGGTTGAAGACTACTTGGAGCAGTTGAGACAGAACGCCACCAGGGAAGACTTGGGGCTGAACAGGCAGAACATGCAAAATTTCATCAGTGGTCCTCTCAAAGTCAAAACAATGTTTCTCATGCTTCAGAACGAGATGGACACAGGTTCCAAGATAGTGTACATAGATGCCATGGAGGCAAGAGTCCACTTCTCGCCAGACACCACCAAATAGTTTGGGGACACGATCACATAGTACTAAGCTTGAAACCAATATGTGATCGAGAACTAGCAAGTCGATATTGTTGAGCTAGACTTCACCCTAACTCAAGCATCATAGTATTGTGTCTTGTTAGGCTGTCAAGTGGTCTCTACCCTATTTTGTATTCTATTGGTACAAGTGTAAAATGTAATATTATTTGTAATTATGTTGTGAGTGAAATTCCAAGTGCCAATATTTTAATATGAAGAGTCATCATGTAATGTGATGTGTCATTTTGTAAAGAAGTTGAAAATCATGAGGGTAGTCCAAAGGTCACAAAGGGGAGTTGAAGGGTCACCCCCTCTTTTTATAAATAAAACCTCATAACTCATGTAACAACTTTTGGGAACCAAGCTTTTGGCTAGACTTAGACTTAGAAATAGCTTGGGAGTATTGTGAAGAGCCTTGACTTCTCTGTAGCATAAAGTGAGTATACTTCTTTGGAGGAGAAGATGTTCTTGAATGTAATGTTCCACTATTGGGGCTAGTGTTCGTCAATGGTGTATGTATGAATGGAACTTTCACTTATAATAATAAAATCAGAGCCAACACGCTTTCATGCATATGTTGTGAATATAGTAGGACTATTCTTGTTGTATTTGCAATGTGTGTTATTTAACTTACGCTTATGCTTATGAACTGTTTTGTTTGCATTTGTATGAATCTTGTTGAATGCATGTTGTTGTATTAACTCATCACTTTAATTTGTGGATTATTCCACATCTTAGCTTGTGATGGCATTCTGCTTATGTGTTCCTTTCAAGCTGCATACTATTACAGGCTTCCAGAGGGCACAATTCCTTTTCCCTTCATGTTTTGGAGCCTTAATGCATCACACTTCACTCTCCACAAGGTCACACACTTTCTCTCACCCAAAGTTATCATACTTCCCTCTACGCGTTTCCGCAGTCAAGGTGTTATATAAGATTTACGATTACAGACAAAAGTATCTCCCCTAGGTCAGTGGCTAACCTAGAACAATAGAGAGACAAGGAACGCAAATGTTTTCCTTAAATTATATAGATGATGGAGTGATATCTACCTGGAATCCTTTGCATGCTTTGCTCCTTCATCAACTTTGAATCTCCAATCCCAGCTCTAATTGCAAAAATTAGAACCTGCATATTCAAATATCATAAGGCAAGAATCTACGACATCTATGTTATATCATCTAAATACTTCATTCAATAGATCAACATGGTATTGAAATAAGTGAAATAACAACATCACATATAGGAAAACAATGAATTATTTGCATTAATATAAATGGAAGGTGATTACAACCATAAGTAGTAGTTGATCTTGTAGAAGAGATCCTCCAAGTGGTTGACTTCTCCTTTCCTTGTCACAATATGCAGCCCCACTCACCCTAAAATCATGAGATAATAACCACTCACAACAGTAGCATAAGGGCATAATTACTTTCCAAAATCCAACCCCCAACCACATATAAGGCTGGGAATATATAGAGAAGTATGGTAAGTTCAGAGTTCTTATCCAATTACCAATCTAGGGTAAGAGATCCACCTTTGATGGCGGGATAGGATCAAAGGATAAGTGATGAAAACTCCAATGTACGAATGGATATGATCCAAATGTTTTATCCAAGGTAAGTAGTTGTAACAACTTCTGGAAACTCTTAGAAGAGTAAGCTTCCAGAATCCCGATCATTCTCCTGGATTTCTATAACCAACACAAGTGCAAAGGGGAGCAACCTGTTGGTGACCAACACAGGCCACAATGGAGCAACCTACTGGTGAATGCACCCCAGTAGCCTTACATGGAGCATTGGTTCTCAAACTCTGGGAAATGAAAGGTACATGCATAGGTATTTGTGCAAGATGGTGACAAGGGGGAATAGGATGTTGATTAATCCCATTAGGAGTCTCACTGATCAGATGTGACAAAATGGCCTATAACACAAGGAATAACATTACAACCCACTACTGGGAATCCTAATCCAAACGGTGTGAGATGTAGTTGGGACTTCATATCAGGGAAATCCCCTGAATGTTGGCAGGTCCAACACCATCAACACCTTCCAAATAGGATTTCTACCATTTAAAGGGTTTGTAGAGAATATCTTGGCGTTCATTTTGGTTTATGAGTGATTGTATTTTCCTTTTCTATATTTTTCTAAGATTATCTATTGCATGCATAAACAACAACAAAAATGATAACAAAACTAAAATCTAAAAGGTATTAACCCTTCATAGTATAGATTTAAATTTATTTTAATAGATCTATTATCATTATATGTCCAGTGGAATATCCATCGAATTTACAGATTTCTCATTCTTCCTCTATCAGTTCCCCTCTCTCTCTCCCTCTCTCCCTTTATTCCAGCCTTTCTCTTTGTCTTACTCTGTCCTTCAACCACATTTTCTCTCACCCTGCTTCACTCTCCCCCCTTTGTATCCCACAACTTTTTCACTGTCTCATCCCTCCTTTGTCTCACACATATCTCCATCTCTCTCTCCTTCTCTCTCCCTTCCCCACTATCACCACCACCCTTCTTCCTTCACTTACTCTTCACTTGAAATTTTCTTACTCTCCTTGTCTTCCCCTCTTACTCTTTAACACCCCCTCTCTTTTCCCTCCTACATTCCCCATGTAACCAAAACAATTTCCCCTTTGCAAAAGTTACTAGATCTTGGAACAAGCAAGTGTTCATGGATCTAAGAACACACACATTCCTTGACATAGGAGTTTGCACACATTCATAGATCTAGGAATGTGCATGCACATTTTTTAATTCATTTATTTCCACATATAATCTTATATAGATAATGAGTTTGTCTCTTTCAATATAGGATGGAGATGAAAAACCTAGTAATTTGGGCTACAAATATATGAAAGCCTTATTTTTCAAAAAACTTTTCTATATCTTCTTTTTGACATTATTTTTCTATAGGATAGAAAAATATGTTGTCCATGAAACCATAGATACAAATAGGATCAATTATATAAATTCCAAATATATAATTATTTTTTAAATAATAATTTGTGTTAGTTTCAATATATGTTGTCTTGATATATATCATAATTTTAAAATCCATCCCTCTATGATTCCTACTATTCTTTTTTCCCTTAACCATTTGAAATATGTGTGTGTGTTTGGGGTGCACTAGTACACATTGAAATTTACAATCTAAATGGTAAATAAATTTTGAATGATCATATTGAGACCCTTTATCTAGCACTAATGGTATGGCTTGTAATTTCAAGGGTATGATGACTTTCAAAATTTTAAAAATATGTGTAGTTAAGATTATAAAATTTGAAACTTTAGCTATTCACAAAAACAATGTGTTCTCTATAATTTTACAATTTTTTGTAGGATATTCCATTTTTCAGTTACTCAAAAGTAACACTAATGAAAAAAAGTGTGTTATATTTATTAGATATATATTATATATTTGGAAATCTATTTTATTTTCTTATATTTCATCTATTTACACCATCTTAAAATTCATTATATTGGATCTTTGTTTTTCTAGGTTTGTATTGTCATTAATGTGTTTTGAAGGACCATCATTAGCTTGCACCTATTTTTGGTTTCAAGGACAAAGAAGTATTGACTTTTCCTATCATTTCCTTGCATTCCTACCTTCCTTTCATTTTAGTCTATATTAGTCACACTCTACTTTGTACCTCATTGTTGGCTTTAAGGATTCCTAATCTCCTCTACTCCGGTGGGCCTTCCTCTTGGTTTTAGTCTCTATTAGTTACAATCTTCTTTGTATACCTCATGTTGGTTTCAAGGATTCCCCTTGCTTTTAGTCTCCATTAGAGACACTCTAACTTGCATACCTTTTGTTGGTTTCAAGGATTCTTTATTCCTAGACATGTGTGAGTTACATCTATCCTTAAGAGTGGGGTTACCACCCAAAAATCCACAAACAACAATTTATCTTAGAGTTTGGAGAAACATATCCATTATGGTTGCTCATATTAACATGAAAATCATCGTGTATTACATATTATATGTTATTATGAACAACTTATTTAAAAAAAATGTCGAATAATATTTTTACATACAAAAGTATTCAGGTCATAAAAAATTCAAAATTATATAAATGTTTTTTTTGTCTAACTCATAAAGATTTAAACTTTGAATCTCATGTTTTACATATTGCTTCATAACAAGACAATCGTTAATTGAAATACACCCCATAAACTAAAATTATATAAATGCTAGACATGAATAATATTTTTATATAATAATAATATTTTTACAAAACAGTATAAAACCATATCATTTAAATGATATTTATTTATTTTATATATATATAAAAAACAATAATTATAATATAGTGAAATTTTAAAAATTTAAAATTATATATATATATATATATATATATATAATAGCCCCAGCGTGCTTTATCAATAGCAATGTAACTGGTCCATAATGCATTGTTTATATAGATAGGAGTTCACCAAAAACATAAGAAATAGAATATTTAATGAGTTTGTTATCCAGTTAAATTAAATTAGCTATATATAAAAGAATGATTATTATTTATTTTACATTAAATATATTATTATTATTATTATAAATGGAATTATATTTTTTAAATTTTAAGTTATAAAATATTTTTTTATGATGTGTAATGATTATTTTAATATATGGTTTTCCAAAATGTTAATATGAGAGGCCAAGAGAAGGGGAGATCTAAAGGGAATTGTTGTCGCTGAGGATCTATTCATCACTTTATTTGTGGATGATATTTTATTGTTTTGTAATGGATTGCAATGAGACCTTGCTATCTTAAAAGCTTTGTTATCTTTGTTTGAAAAAACATATGGTATGCGGTTAAATTATTTGAAATCCTCTCTCTCCCATCATGGATTATTATAGGATGATTTATCAATTCTTAAAATATTTTTTCTTTTCTTTTCCTATTAACCAATTTGATGGAGGTTTAAAATATTTGAGTTTTCACTTAAAACCCAATGATTACATAAAAGCAAATTGGCTTTGGATCATAGCTAAGATTGAAAAAAGACTAAATTATTGAGTTTTAGACGGTTGTTTAGAGTTGGAAGATTGATAATCATCAAATCCATTATTGAAGCAATTACGGTGTTTTGGATGTCATTATCATGGATCTCTAAGGGCGTCCTGAATTATGTGTGCAAAACCTTCTAGAAGTTCTTATGGTCTTGGAAAACAAGGGATGCATTTTCCCATGGGAAAATTGGGAGAAAATTACCCTTCCAAAGAAGTGGGGGGTTGGGGCTTAAAAATCTCCAATCATTTGCAAAAGAATTGGATGCAAAGGTTGGGTGGAGATTTATATCCATAGAAATCCTTTAGACAAAAGTTGTGCACAAGAAATACATACACCCCTCATCAATTTAAAAATGGCTTAGTTTCACCAAATAAGAAAAGACCAAATGTTTTAGTAATATGGAAATATTTTCTAGCCTCCGTTCATGTGATTCGGGAAGGGTTGTCATGGAAGGTAGGAAACTGTGAAAAATTCAACATAAGGCTTGACCCTTGGGTGGGGCCATCTTCCATCTACAACAGCTGTTGGTTGATTATTTACACTCTATTAGAAAGTTTTCATTGAACCATATTGGTCATAATGAATGAACTACCATTTGGGCACAAGGGTGGTCTTATGCAAATCAATTAAGTCTGCCCATTACTTTCTCCAACTTGTGGCATCGATTCACATCTGCTCTCAATATGGCTCATGTGTGTCTCAAAGACAGAGAAGACTCTCTGGTTCGGACACATGCCCATCAGGGTAATATTCCCCAAAAATGTGTTATTGTTGTATAATTGAACATAGGAGACTTGGGATCATAACTAGCTGGTGGAAGAAACTACGGAAGTTATGATGTCTAGCAAAGGCGCATCTCTTTCAATGGTGAATTCTATAAAGGAAAGCTCGATAGACAATAATTTAAATAATAAAGGTATTGTAGGGCCTTGTTGGTGTGTCCTATGTAAAAATTTAGAGGAAGTGGAACACCTTTTCCTGTCATGCTCTTTAACATTGAATGTGTTGGATTTTTTCAAATCATTCTTGGGCTTTCAAATAATATTGTAGGGAACACCATTTCAGGAGACTTTGGATACATAGTGGAATAATTTAAAACCAAAGAAGCTACGCATTCTACCTCCTGTTGGGTTGTGTTATATTCTTTCCACGACTAGCTGACCTAGTTGACCGGGGGGGTAGAGCCCCCCCTTCATTGTTTCGATTGCACAGTGGGGGTGTGAAGGGGGTAGTTAGCCCCCTCTACGGGGTCTGGTGCAGTGCCCCAGACAAATTTGTTTTGGGACCTTATATTAAGTGGGAAAACCTACCTATGGTTTTGTGCATGGTTCTCACACATGGTTTCGGGCATGATGGTTTTCGGTCCATGGTATTGGATGCTTCGGCATGTATATATATGTATTGTACCATTGAAAGGAATATAATGAAAAATCAAGCTAGTAGTCCCGATTTTGGGATCTAAGGGAAAATCTTTGTGTATATGTGTTTTATATGTTATGCTCTCACATTGTTTATTTTCTGTTTTAGAATTCGTATGCAGGTAATTTCTGTACGAGGTTAAAACCTACATTTGGTGTCGGAACTATTTTGGCTTCAAGGGGACGCCTTTGTTGCTGAGGGGTTTCGCTGGGGACTGTGGTAGACCCTATTAAGTGGGAGATCTATGGGCTCGATTCTGGTGGTGAAAGAAGATGGCGAGCAGTGGAAAGATAGAGAATGAGAAATTTAATGGTCAGAGTTTGATTTATGGAAACTCAAGATGGAGGATCTATTGGTAGATAAAGATTAGTGGATCGAAGTAGATCCGGGTACTAAATCAATAGGAGTGTCTGATGAAGAATGGAAGAAGTTGGATCGGAGGACAAAGATCACAATACGATTCATTGTTGAATGTATCAGGGGAAGCTATGTCTAAGGCTTTTGGGGACAAGTTAGAGACTTTGTACCAATCTAAGTCTCTGTCGAATAAATTGTTCCTATGGAAAAAGCTATATAACCTGAGGATGAAAGATGGATACTCAGTGACAGAGCATCTGAACGCATTAATACTGTAGTAAGTCAGTTATTATCTGTTGATATTAAAATTTCAGATGAAGATAAGTGCATCAGTTTGTTGTGTTCTCTACTAGATTCATGGGATAGTCTGGTTATTGCAATAAGTAGCAATGCATCTACCTTGCAATTTGACGAAATAGTCTTATCCTTACTGACGGAGGAGATGAGATGGAAAAATATGGAGAGCTAGAATGGTGATGCCTTGTCTGTACGAGGAAGGTCCCAGAACAGAAACAAAAATAAGACATCGAGTGGGAGATATAAATCTATAAGAAAATCTAAATCTCCAGGAAAACCTATAAAGGTGTGTTGGAAATGCGGAAAGGAAGGGCACTACAAAAGGGACTGTAAATCTAAAGCACCTGACAAAGGAAAGGGATCTGATGATGCTCCTTTTATAGAGGCGAAATCCACTTCAGATGAAGCTAGGGATGTGTACTTGGCTTATTCAAGTACAAATGTAGATCATGAAGCATGGTTGATTGACTTAAGTGCATCCTTTCAATTCACTCCCCAGAGAGACTGGTTCTGAAAGTATGAGAAATATGATGGTGGTGATGTCCTCTTGGGGGATTAGAGGAAGGCTAAAATCGTTGTTTGCGGAAAAGTTAAGTAGAATTTGCAAGGTGGAAGGATTAGAACACTTCCAGGTGTTCTTCATATTCCTACATTGGCCAAAAATCTGAGTTTTGTAGGCAAGCTAGATGATGCATGTGTTAAAACAATGTTCGAGAAGGATACCTACAAGATGGTTTAGGTAGCAATGGTATTGATGTAGGGAGTTCAGATTGGAACTCTATACAAGCTGCAAGGTAGCACTTTTGTTGGTAGGTGCAATAGTTCTGTGGTTCCTGAAAGTGGAGTAGAAAATCTAGTGGTCTCTAGAGAAAATACCATGCTATGGCATCAAAGGCTTGGACATATTGGAGAGAAGGGCCTTCAAATACTTCATGGTAAAGGTATGGTAGAAGGATGACTAATAGCTCTCTGGATTTTGATTTTCTGTGAAAATTTGTGTATATGGGAAGAAGAATCGGGTGAGTTTCCCCTCTGGTGGTAAGAGGGCGAAACAAATATTAGAGCTTGTGCACAGTGATGTGTTTGGACTTGTGTCGATTCCATCACTGGGTAAGTCTGTGTACTTTGTATCATTTATAGATGACTTATCAAGGAATACATGGATATATTTCGTCAAGAATAAATCTGAAGTCTTTGATAGGTTTAAAGAATTTAAGGTTCTAGTGGAAAACTAGACAAAGAAGAAGATAAAGGTGTGGAGGACAGATAACAGTGGAGATTTTTGAAAGAATGATTTTGAAGAGTTTTGTAAGAAGTGTGGGATAACATGGAAAAAGACTACTCCATACAAGCCTAAGAAAAATGGAGTTGCAGAAAGAATGAACAAGACGTTGATGGAAAGGGCAAGAAGCATGCTCAGTAGTGTTGGGTTAGTAAAATAATTCTAGGTAGAGGCAGTGGAGACTGCATGTTACCTACTCAATCGGTCACCCTCATTAGCATTGGAGGATAAGACTCCACAAGAGGTATGGACCAGTAAGAAACCTTCTCTTTCACATCTGAGGGTATTTGGATGTGATGCATATGTACATGTTCCAAAGGAGAAAAGAACAAAGTTGGATAGTAAATCTGAAAAGTCCATCTTTATTGGGTATAAGGATGGTTTAAAAGTTTATAAACTTTGGAACCCAGTAACAAGGAAGGTTGTGTACAGATGAGATGTGGTGTTTAGATAGGTGAAAGATGTTATTAAACATGAAGTCCTACCAAAGGAACCTGAGAAGATAGAGTTTGAGAAAAAGGAGGAAGAATCAGACTCTATAGCAGAAGAGGAATCAAAAGATGAAGAGCCAAAAACTCTGGTTGTGAGAAGATTAGTTCGAGAAAGAAGGCATCCAGAAAGGTATAGTCCATCTGATTTCTAGTCAAATTTTGCTTTATCTATTACTAATGATGATCCCAAAACTCTGAAGCAAGTAGTACATTCAGAGGATGGAAAACTATGGAAAGAGGTCATCGTTGATGAAGTGGCATCTTTACACAAAAATGAGGCTTGAGATCTGGTGGAGTTTCCGGCTAGAAGGAAACCCATTGGAAGCAAATGGGTGTTCAAGAAGAAGACAAATGCAGAAGGAAAGGTGGAGAAATACAAATATCGATTCGTAGCAAAAGGTTATTCCCAGGTGTCGGGAATTAATTTTGGTGATATTTTTTCTCCTGTTGCCAAGGTAGCTTCTATTAGATTACTTTTATCTGTTACTTCTGCTTTTGATTTTGAGGTAGAACAGATGGATGTGAAGACAACATTTCTTCATGGGGATCTAGAAGAAGAGATCTACATGACGAAACCTAAAGGCTTTACGGCGAAGGGTAAGAAAGCACTGCTATGTAAGTTAAAGAACTCTCTATATGGGTTAAAATAGTCACCAAGGATATGGTACCATAAATTTGATACATTTATATGGGGACTTGGCTTCACTAGAAGCAAAACAGATCACTGTGTATATTATAAATTAATTGGTGACCGTGTTATTTATCTGGTCTTGTATGTGGAAGATATGTTGCATGATGGAAATGACAAAGAAATTATCCAGGATTTGAAGACCCAATTGTCCTCCAAATTCGATATGAAAGATCTTGGTGCTGCAAACTATATTTTGGGCATGGAAATTAAAAGAGATCAGGCAAAGAGGAAGCTCTAGTTAAACCAGAGGAATTATGTTGAGGCAACACTGCAAAAGTTTAATATGCAAGATAGTAAACCGATGAAGGTTCCTATTCCTGTAGGTGTAAAATTATCTACAGAACAGTGTCCCAAGACACAAGAAGAGGAAGAGGACATGTCTCGTGTACCATATGCAAGTGCAATCAGTAACCTGATGTATGCGTTGGTCTGTACTAGACCAGACATTGCACATGTAGTACGAGTATTGAGCAGGTTTATGTCAAAACTAGGGAAGGAGCATTAGACAATAGTGAAGCGAGTTTTCAAGTATTTGCGTGGCACTAGTGATTATGGTTTTTGCTTCCAAGGAAGACCAGGATTGGACAGAGTTTTAGACATCCGTGGCTTTGTTGGTGCAGACTGGGCTGGAGATCTGGATCAGAGAAGATCTACAAGTGGGTATGTATTTAACCTATTTGGCAGTGCAGTGAGTTGGATGAGTAAGAAACAATATTTAGTGGCATTATCAACTACAGAGGTAGAATACATGGTAGCCACTTATGCAAGCAAGGAAGCAGTCTAGTTGCAGACATTGTGTTCAAGTATGGCGTTAGTACAGGGAGCTATAAGAATAGATTGTGATAGCCAAAGTGCAATTTTCTTTGCAAAGAACCATGCTTACCATTCAAAGACAAAGCACATTGATGTTCGGTATCACTTCGTGAGGGATATGATAGAAGACAAAAAGGTTTTGCTAGTAAAGGTAAACACTTTGAAGAATACTACAGATGCATTGACAAAATTTGTGAGCTCTGAGAAGTTCTCTTGGTTTAGAGATACAATGGGCATTGCAGTGCTGGATAAATGACTAAGCTCTCCTGTGGCCCCCTGTGGAAAGAAAACAAGTGGGAGAATGTTGGGTTGTGTCATATTCATTCCACGACTAGCTAACCTAGTTAACCGGGGGATTAGAGGGGGGGAAGAGCCCCCCCTTTGTTGCGCTGATTGCGCAGCGAGGGGGTCACAGGGGGTTTGAGAGGGGTGGTTAGCGCTCCTCTATGGGGTCCGGGGTAGCGTCCTGGAGAAATTTTATTAGGAACCTATATTAAGTGGGCAAACCTACCTATGGTTTTGTGCATAGTTTTTGCACATGGTTTTGGGTGCGATGGTTTTCGGTCCATGGTATTGGATGCTTCGACATGTATATATGTATTGTAACATTGAAAGGAATATAATGAAGAATCAAGCTAATAGTCTCAGTTTTGGGATCCAGGGGAAAATCTCTATGTATATGTGTTTTATGTGTTATGCTCTCGCATTGTTTCTTTTCTGTATTAGAATTTTTATGCAGGTAATTTCTATATGGGGTTAAAACCTACACCTTCCCTTATCTGTTGGGGTATATGGCTCTCTAGAAATGCATAAAAACATCTAACAAAAAAATACCCCGCACAAGGTGGCTATGCATGTTATTGATATCTAATCACTTATTTCTGATGAAAAATATGTACCCCAACCTCTCATCATATCTGAAGAAGTCATTGATAGGTCATACCCATGGATCTTTTTTGATAGAGTCTTCCTTGTAGGAGGAGAATGTGGGGGGAGAGGGCTGGCGAGAGGCGCTCTTGTTTACCTTCGGCAAGACTATTTTTACAAAATCCAAAGTGGGTTGGGATGTGGCACAAACAATTATGCAGAATTGATGAGCCTAAAACTCCTTTTATTGTTTGCCATAGAGAAGGGTGTTCATATGCTTCTGATTTATGGAGATTCAAAAATTGTTATAAATTGGTTCAATGAAATATCAAGATGTCACATGCACATACTATGTCATATCTTGATGAGATCCTCCACTTAAAGCAGCATTTTGATCAAATTTCATGTGTCCACATTTACATGGAAAGAAGCATGGTTGCAGACTCCTTATCTAAAGAGGGTGCTACACAGAATCTGGGCATTTGAAATTTTTTGAAGAGATAGATGGACAAGTCTTTGATATTATCTTCAGACCTTTATAGGACAAGTATCCAGATGCTCCATCGGATACACACAACTAGAGTCACTTTATCGAAACATATATTATCTTTTGTATATTTCTGTTTTTTATCTTTTGACACTAAGAAACTTGATGTATATTGCTCTTCTTTCTATAGTTTTTTTGTAGAGAGTTAGTATATGTATTCGTTTTGAACTATACATGGATTTTTAAAACCCATTTATTCCTATTACAATAGAAAGACACATGATCAAATTTTTGAAGAGAGCGGTTGTACATACAAAATGTAAATTTCATACTTTTAATGAAAGTTATTATGAAAATATATATATATATATATATATATAGATATATATATATATTTTTATATATATATAATATATATTAAATATTATATTATTATTCTATATATAATATTTATTAATTATATTTAATATTATATTTTATTTTTATTATATTATTATATATTTTCCTACTTATATTGCTACTTATATTGTTGCTAACAAATAGATAAAGCCATAATATTTTAGAAAACGACGTTTTAGACATCTTTGTGAGATTCGCACTAATATCTCAACACTACCTGAATTTGTATTCTCCTTACCAAAATTGGTAGTCCCATGGCCTAATGCGTAGAAACAATAGACATGTGAATTCCAATATTCTGCAACAAACGTTTTATTCGTTGCCCAATTTTTACCCTGGGTTGGTTTCCAAGTATTCGAGGACGAAGGCGCCCTTTTCTTTACGTTCAATAAATAATAAAATCTCGTTAACGCAAGTGCTGAGTAGATCTGAAACCAAATTTTGAAACCACGCAATACAGTTTTATTATAACAACCTTCATAATATAATGAGACGGCAAAGCTACTCAAACTAAATTTTTATTCGCTTAGACTTTTCCTGCACGCATTCTATATGATGTCAAGGAGTACAGATAGAGGGTGGATTATGGATACAATATTGTAGCACTGTGGACGTGAGTTAAATGCCCAAGCTCCTAGCAACTAGTTGTATATGTTAATCAAGGCTTCAATCCGCTTTTGGGGACGTTAACGTATAAGAGAGGTACATCGCCGCACATAAAACGAGCAGAGCCGATGCTACTAACACCTCACCATTAGAAAACATTGAACGTTCGCTGGTGGAAGAAGGAATGTGAATTCGTCTCTCTGGAAATTCATGATTTGGCGAAGGGAAATAGCTTTCATCATGCTTTTTCCGCCGGTTGGATTTGGATTTTATCAATTGAGATTGGTCTCCATCAGACCCCACCTGTACGGCAGATATGGCCTGCGTGTGAGTTGATATTGGTTGCCCCCCATGACCAAAGTCTTCGGCGTCCTTAGTCGCTTCTACTTTCGATTCTTCCGCAGTTGCATTCGCTTTTGCTTTATAATTATCCGGTCGAACTGCCTCTACCAGGCTTGCGCCTTCATCGTTTTGTGTTGCCGCAGGTCGCTCCAGCATCAAGCCTTGTTGCTTGACGGGGTTCAATCTCTCGTCCGGCTTTGACTGTTCCGAGAAGTCTGCGAGCTGCGGTTTTCCACCGCCATTAACGTCTTCTGTGAGCAACTTCTGGTTCTTTTGAACGAAAGGCAGAGACACATGTAACACTTGATTCTTTAACTTGGCGGTGATGTCTTCTAAATTCACATTCTCGGGGATGCTGGTAACCTTTCTGAATGTATGCCCCCCTCTCTGCATTGTATCTAATATCCCTCCGTCCTTTGTTATTTCCTCCATTTCATTTACACTACGTTCTCCGCTGATGATGAGATTGCGCTGGTCATCAATCTGCACTCTCAGTTCTTTTCTGCTAAAACCTGAACAGATCATTCATGGAGTCAAATTATCCACAAAAGTATTATAAATACAAGTAAATATAAGCATTACGAAATGAATATATTTTAAAAATGTATAACCGTATATCGCTTACCTGGAAGATCAACAATGACGATGCGAGCTTCAGGAGTCTGTTCTGTGCGTACAGCAGGCTCAAACACAGACTCCATCCTGTATCTTAATCTTCTCCCTTAGCAAACTACGGAATGGATGGTTGATGTAGAGTAAATATGAATATTTCAACTATGGGGCAAAGATTTGCGCCTTCTTTTAATGATCACTAAACATGAAATCTGTTCCTCCAAAGAACCAAAGAAGATAGATGGGTCTGGTACTGGTGTGTGTGTGTATGGATATTAATATGCGTTTCCAAAAGCCGAAGAGTGTGCGTGACATGGATTGCGTGTGGATGGGTTTGTTACTGTCGGCAAGACTTCTCAACGATTCAAGAAAGTGTCGGCAGTAAGTCAAGGGACCCATTGAAGCATCAACGTGAAAGGCTTCTTCAGATACCGAAGAGAACTTGGAATATGCTGTTGACTTTCACAAGTAAACGTGTAGACAGTAAGTTTAAGGAACGCATTTAAGCAAAGGAAAAATTTATTCGGTACACAAAGGAAGTTGCTTCATAGGAAAAATTTATTCGGTACACCGAACAGGCACTTTGGATTATCATGAGGATTCACCGTTCGTGGTAATTCTATTTTTCAAGAAGTAATTATTATTTTTGAGGTGTCGTTCGTGGTAATTCTATTTTTCAAGAAGTAATTATTATTTTTGAGGTGTAAATAGATTAGTTTGTACAGAGTTTAGCTTTTATTCGTTAGTTTTTGTATTATGTCAATGCGCAAGCGGTGACATATAGGATAGGTTGAGTTCGATTACTTTGTCGTACTATATAATTTTTTGTAATTTTATTTGGTTAACATTAGGTTTATATTGTAAATTTGCTGGTGACTCTAGCCAGCTGCCACATCCCATCATTATTCGTTTCTACAGCAGACAGATCAGTCTAGATACGATTTAAATGCTCAGGTTGCATATTATTGGTTTCGCTGGTTGATAACCGCATTCAATCAGCGATTTGGCGGTAAAGCATTATAAATAAGAACATTCATGCATAAGATTTTCATATGGCTTGGTTCTTTCAAAGTCATTGCTTTCTCCAGATTGTTTAAGAGTCAAAGAGCTATCAGCAATATTCATGTTAAGAAGGAAAATGAGTTATGTTAGCTTTTTGGATGTCCTCTTCAGGAGAAAAGCTGTTTTTTATTTATATTTTTAACTATGTGGTGAATCAGTAATTGTCAATTATATTTTATTAGCTGCTATCACTATAAGTCAGTGTACTCAATGAGATTTGAACTGGGGTTTTTTAGGCTTCGTCCAAATAGACTTATTGTGAAACCACACATCACTATACTTGCTTTATCATATATTTTTAATCAATTAAAGTGAGAATTGCTAAGGAATAATCGTTTTTTTTAATAAAGGGTTGTCATAAGTATTTTTCTCAAGAAATGAATTTAGATGTAACTAACATGATTTTTAGTGTTAATCTTGAAATCAGACTTGCTTTGTAATTTCGTTAATCTTCCAAATTTTTGCTAGTGTTGGGTTAAGGCGCAGGAGTTTTGTTTTGCAAAGGCCTTGTTGCAACATGTCTAGGAAAGATCAATTCAATTGACATCATTGCAAGATTAGTAACATCTAATGTAATATTCAGATCCAAAGAATGTAAAGGCAACAACATATTTATAGGTTGTCAAGTTGGAAATGCCAAGGAATGTTTTGTATGTATTACCTATCTTGCTCACTAGAGCGAATCTTCTAATTGAAGCAAATCCCTCGTGAAAAGCAAAAAAAAGGAACGAGTGTGTTCAACATTTTATGGCATGGCTTTCACGAGGTCTCACAGGATTCGTTTTATGGCATGGCTTTCACGAGGTCTCACAGGATTCGTTTGGCATTAGGAAAACTAGATACCTCATGGTTTTGTTTACTAGTATAAAAATATTCTTAAGAATATTTTGCGAGGCCCTTGAACAACATGAAGGAAATATTTATGGGTATATGATGTGTTTTCTGGTTTTGTTTGTGTGAATGGTGCACGATTGAGAATTTGAACGTACTCTAATTATATTTTAATTTATTACATCTACTTTTTTAAATGTGTATGGGACTACTAATGTGCGAGGATTATAGCATATATGCCTATCATGCATCTCTATTTTAAATGTTTATACTTGGAGTGCATGAGGATACTTGAGTAGGGTTTTGTGTATTCGATATAACTATGATTTTGGGATACTGGTTAGTGGTTTTTTATCCTGAGCGGATACTTTCAATGTGTTTATGATGAGAACTATTTAATTGAGATCTAGTTTTCAATGTGCTAATGTTGTAAGATTTTAGTTGCGCAAATTGTAACTCGAATAATTTTGTAGTAACTAACTTACTAGATATTATTAAGAAGAGTTTTTGGCGAAAATCACATCCTAATTCATTTTTCGACTCATTTCGAACCAACAAGTGTGGTTTGTCCTTATAGGAGGATTATTGCTAGAAGATGTTGGATCATCTTTGTAATAGTGGCAGCTATAGAAGCTTCTTAAGAATCCCCTGAAAAAGATTTCCAAAATAATCGCTCTAACTATAAAGTCTAGTAACACTGTGAGTTCCTTTTGCCATAAACTTATTGAGAGTAGCCCCATCACTCCAAGGATCTATGGGCTTCCAAATATCCACAAAGAGGGGGCTCCCCTTAGACCCATTGTCAACACCATAGGTGGTCCAACCTACCTCCTTGCCAAATACCTTGCCTTGAAGCTTAGACCCCTTGTTGGCCTCACAGATTCGTTTGTCAAAGACTCTTCATCATTTATCATTGAGCTTAAGGGCATAAAGTTCAACCCTAGGGACATTCTTGTGAGTTTCGATTTGGTCTCCCTTTACACTTGCATCCCTATAAAGGAGGCCATTGAGGTCATCAACCGCGTCACCGATCTTGATACCTCATTTACTTTAAATTTGTCTCACATCTACTTTTTTCACCTTTGAAGGTGAATTCTATGAGCAGACCTGCGAGGTTGCCATGAGCTCACCCGTGTCCCCACTTGTTGCTAATCTTTTTTATGGAAGACTTTGAATCCAAGGCTTTGGCCTTAGCCCATCTCTTGCCTAAGCTTTGGAAGAGATTTGTTGACGACACTGGTGTCATTTGGTCTCATGGCCAGGAAGAGTTAGATCTTTTTTTTCCAATATCTTAACAATCAATCCCCATCCATAAAGTTCACTATGGAGCAGGAAGTTGATGGGTGTTTGCCTTTCCTTGATGTTCTCATTTCAAAGAATGATGACAGTTCTTTCTCCCACCAAGTGTTTAGGAAGAAAAATCATACTAAGCAATATCTTCATGCCAACTCCCATCATTTCCCTGCTCAAAACTTCGGTGTTCTCGACACTCTAGTGACTCTAGCACTGAGAATCTCTGAGGAAAAGAACCTTGATAGTGAGAAATCCCATCTCCTTAACATTTTTGTTAATAATGGTTATAGTAGGCACCAAGGTCTGAAAGCTTTCCTTAAAGCCAACAAAGGCCCCAAGGTTAAGACAGACCCTAAAGATCGAGCCTCAAGGGTTCATCTCCCTTTCATCCAGGGGACCACTGATAAGATTGCAAAAATCCTCAGGAGGCATAATGTTCCCTCAACCTTAGAACCCTTAACACCATCCGTAGCTCCCTTAGATCAGTTAATGACCTTGTTGACCCCATGGACATGAAAGGTGTCTATGTTATTCCTTGTTACTATGGGACCCCCTATGTCGATAAAATTGGGCACTCTATTAATCAAAGGATTCATGAGCACTTAGCCCACATAAAGCATGGGAGGCTCCGGCCTTCCGCCCTGGCAGAACACGCAGAAAAAACTAAGCATCCCATATGTATTGAGGAGGCTCGTGTTATTGCTAAGATTGCGCCTTTTCACCAGTGGAAGTTTAGAGAGGCCATAGAAATTGAAAAAAGGCCAAGCAATCTCAATAGGGATGACGGTTGGAAAATTAACAGTTGTTGGATCCCTGCCCTTTCATCTTAGTCGTCCGCCCCCTCCTCTGCCCCTACCTCTTCCCCTTTTGTTATGTTTTCAGTATGGTCTTCTCTATTTTTTTCCCCTCGCCTTCTCACTTGTTTCTTTTCCTTTTGTCCTTATCTTCTCTTTGATTTTTATTCAATTTTTTTTTCATATTATAATTTAATATTACTTGTTCTCTTGCATTTCTTCTAGATTAAAAATAAAAATAAGATCTTTTTATTTGAATAGTTAATTAAAAAAAATTAAAGCCTTAATCATCATAGTATATATATATATATATATTTATATATGATGGAATGAATAAATATCTCGTTATTGGAACTCGAGTGGGGAGGTTATCATTAACCCTGCTGACCACCCGGGCAATACATCATTGAGGTAATATATGGAAATAAATATAACAAAACTAACTTATCAATTAATTTTCCTTGTCTTTATTTCATGGTCCAGTGCTGTTACCGAGTCAAATATAGTCGTTTTTTGGTCAAATATAGATGTTGAATGATGTGCTCTCTCTATTTAACCTATAGCCACGATCTGGTTCTTCAACTTGTCCTGACGATGAAGCACACTTGTTGGTTCGAAAAGCGTTGAGAAATGAATTATGATGTGATTTTCGCTTAAAACTCTTCTTAATAAACTTGATATAGATCACATAAGCCTAAATTCAACAATTACTAGATATTTTTCTAATTTACAAAATAAAAAATCCAGATTTATAATTCAAGGTGCTGATAGTGAGATCTTTTTGGCTGTGAATCAAAATTCATATTTTAATGTGCTATCGTTGTAAGCATTTGGGTATTAAAATTGTATGTGTGGAATGATTTTTATAGAAACTAATTAGAGATGTTTCAATATATGTTTGTTTCACTACCGTAAGAAGTAACAAAATGAACCAAAGAACAATGAACGAAGGAAGTTTTTCATATTTTAAAGGGACATTAACTGAACGTGCATGGCACCAATGAACCAAGAAAGGCATTCATATTTTAAACGGACATTAGCTAAACCTTCATGGCATTTACGATTTACAGAACTACGTATTAAATAAGATGTAAGGAAATAGCTTTCAAGATCGGTGGATTAATTTATTGTTAGTGGAACAATATTATCTTGAATTGTTCAATTGTATTTGCATTAATTTAGTTTATGTTTCAATGTAACAAAGGCATGGTAATTATTAGAGAGCTTTGCAATTAAATGAATTATTTTTTCAGTACAAAAAAGCAAGATTTTGTATTAATATCGGTTGAGTTACATATTACTTATAGTCTTTCTGAAAAATGAACTTAAAACATAGATTAGTCTATAATCTCATTATAAACTTTATCTCCTGACAGCATGTACAGAGGAAAGAGAAGCAGAGATATGTGACTAAACATTGCACAATGTATGAAATTAGAAAAGATGACCAAAAGTTTGGCAAGAGATAGATAAAACCCTATTGTATGAACATCACCTGTAGAGATGTAAAGCATGCATTGTGAAGGAACCATTTGACAAGGCTCAAAGAACAGAGGGAAGAGAGAAACAACAAACAGATTATGTTCCAGGAACGGAAAAATCTTCAATTTGGTATGTGGAATCACGTAAGAAAATATCCATTTTCCATTTGCCCCGCTGAATTAGAAACCCTTTCTTTGACAAACTGTGTGTATGAATATTTTGTGATTTGTCCACATGTTATATAGAATAATCTTTTCTTTTCTTTTTCAGAAAAAGCAATTAAAAGAATCATTATTCAATTGTATTTGCATTAATTTAGTTTATGTTTCAATGTAACAAAGGCATAGTAATTAATTAGAGAGCTTTGCAATTAAAGGAATCATTCTAGTCGTGACAAACGTTAAGTAACTAAAGCTCCATGTTTTTATAACGCAGAACTCTCGATGAAGCTGTTTAGGTAAATAATTTTCCGAAGATTGATATATTAATTGGTAGGAAAGTTATGCACAGATGTTTAAAAATTTGTATTTTATCGTATTAAACTCGTAAGATTTTAGGTGTGAAGATTGTTGATTTGGAACAAGGTTAGTTTGAATGACTAAAACATGAGTAGCTAGTATATTGAGATTTTTTGAGTTTTTTTTTGAGTCTAAAGACTTATTTTACAATCTAATATTTGTCGGTTAGTGCTTTTTTAAAATAAAATTAAAAATTAAAAATTATGTTTGAACAAAGAGGCTCATTCTAAGCCCATTATGAAGGGATGTGTAAGTTTGTTCATCAGTATTTGTCCTTTTAAAATAAAATTAAAAATCATGTTTTAAATAAAAAATAATTAAAATTTAAAATAACTAGAAGTAAAAAAATGTGTGAATCAAATATTTAATCTTTATACTTTCAAAAAATTTTAACAAAAAGATTTAAAATAAACAGTTTGAAGATCTGTGTTAACTATTTAATAATCTATATCAACTATATATTATATATATATATATATATATATATATATATATATATAAAAGTTTTTATGGTTTAAAAATTTTATTTGGTCCTATATATACTTTATTTAGCATTCGAAAATACAATTTAAACAATGAAAAAAGCACATTGTATTTTTGCACTCTAAAAAAATTTTACACATAAAAAAATTTGATCCTCTCAACTAATAATAAATCCATATTTAATATAGATTTATATTAGTTATATACGTGTGCCGTTTAAATTAAATTAAATTAAATTGAATTGCAAAAAACATCCCAAAATGTGCACTTAAAATTAAATTACATGAAACATCATGTAACAATGTAGTATAATAAAGTGATTTTATCTTTGGTGGTAAGAACTTCATTTAATTATGTCATTTAAATTGAAACATTCTCTAACAGTTTCGTGTGGTTAAAAACGTGACTTCTGGGATTTTCGGCGGTCATTTAATTTGCAGAGAACATCCTTTCAGTTTGTAGTTCAAATTAAATTGCATGATACATTCTATAATAGTGCACTGTAAACACGTGACTTCATTTTCGGTGGTCACAATATTTAACTGTCCATTAAATTATTGCAGGGAATATTGTGATTTTTGGATGATCATAGTTGTCGCATCTAATTTTTAGTATAAAAATGGATTGGGATAGTTATGTTTTATTGTTTAAATGGTATTTTTGAATATAAGAATGGATTCTGTTTATTGATTTCGATTGTTTATACCCAATAATTTGAATGATCAATTATAAATTTGTATATTTCTAGTAAAATTAATCAAAATTATAAATACATTTGTATATTTCTAATGGAATTAATCATAATTATAAATTTGTATATTTATAATAGAATTGGATCAGGTTCGTGGACCAGCATTGATTGGCCTCATGGGATGATGAACTTAAAAACTTTTTAAACCGTCTCAATATCATGTCTGATGACATCAAGTTTACAATGGAGGTTGATGAAAATAATTGCATCCCATTCCTTGATATCCTCCTCATAAGAAACAAGGATGGATCCTGAGGACACAAAGTATTTAGAAAAAAGGCGCATATTGATAATTACCTTCATGCATATTCACACCACCACCCAGCTCAAAAGATGGGTTTTCTTCAAACCCTATTTACTAGAGCATATAGAATATCATATGAGATCCACACCAAAGAGGAGATTACTTACTTAAGAAAAGTATTTACAATCTTAGCATACAATAATAAAAACATCATTAAAGCCATTCAGAAAGCCAAATCTGGAAGCAAGAAAGATAAATATGAAAACCACTCGTTTGCTAATGCTTACCTTCCATATCGGGAAGCAAGAAAGATAAATATGAAAACCACTCGTTTGCTAATGCTTACCTTCCATATATTCGTGGAGTCATTGACAAGATAACTAAAGTTCTCATGAAGAAAGATATCAAAACTTCATTCAAACCCTTGACGACTATTAAACAAATAATGAAATATGTCAAGGACAACCCAGAGCGCCTCTAGCAGAAAGGTGTTTATATGATCATTTTTTCACGCGGGGAACACTATATTGGGGAAATAGGTAGGTCTATCAAGATACTCAAAGAGCATGGTGTAGATATCCGTAATGAAAGAATTCGTTCTTAAGCTTTAGCTAAGGATGCAGGCAAGATAAACCACCATATCTGCCTTAAAGACACAAAGGTTATTGCCATTGAAAAACATCATTTTAAACGTAAAGTGTGGGAAGCACTTAAAATCATCAATCGCTCACACAACCTCAATAGGCATGGAGGCTTAGAAGTTAGTGGAAGTTGGATTTCCCTTCTCCCCCACATTGAATAAAATTCTCTCCCTTGCACATCACCCTTCCCATTCTTCATCATGGCCGCCCTTTGCCCCCTGCCCCTCACAATTATCTCCTATATCACATTCCCCTCTTCTCCTAAAATTTCCCTATCACCCGCCCTACCCCTGTTTTGAACCCCTCCCTTCTTTGACCCAATCCTTGGTTAAACCAGCTCCACCCTCTCCTAACCCTAAAAATAATATTAAGTATTATTAAGAAATACTACTTCTATAAACTAGTAACATGAATTGATATTAAGTATAATTAAGTTTCATATGTGAATATATTAGCAATAAATTAATAACATAGACTTAGGTTTTCAGAGATCTGTGGTTAGTGCTTTTTGAATCTTTGATCGGAGAATCCACAGTAAGAGAATTTTTACACCAACGTTTCGAATCCCAAATGGGATCCATCATCAGGGTTAAGAGAAAGATGAAGAAAGAAGAGCAGGATGGAAGAAATAAATACAAATGAGGGAATGAATAATGATGAAGGGACAGCACAGGTCGGCCAGAAAGATGAATAATAATGAAACTTTAA